>JACXGM010000444.1:22275-74141 GCA_016801145.1 Umbra pygmaea | reverse complement strand
ATCCTGTGCCATATTCACTGTGTATATTTGTTTGAAATGAATTTTACATATCCAAAAATGTCAAGGTCTTTTCTTTAAAAAAACATCAACCATATGTTTGTACTTGCCTCAGGTCCAGTGTAACAAGAGTTTAACTTTGGGTATGTTTTTTTAGGCAGAATTTGACAATTAGGGGGCGAGGCTTAAGAGGTTAAGATATTTACTTAATTATTTAGTCAAAAAAATATTATTCAGTGAAACCATTTTATTTTGAATGTTATTTTTACTTGTTCATAATTGTGTTAGTGTTTTATTCACTGACTTTACCTAGCTTGTTTCCATGTTAGTTAGTACAAGATAAGAAAAAAGTTGCTTTGAAAACATGTTTCCTTCATAAGAGCCTTCTATCTGGGAAAAGCCACACTGATGGTTACCAGTGATTTTTGCCTGCGTCGCTCCCGTATACGTCTGGCTTCATCATGCTTTCGAAATAACATTTCAACTAACGTTACATATTTTTTCTAACAGGGTACTAAAAGTTTAGTGGCTAATATGAGCTGTTATTTTGTAGGCTAATTTTACAGTTTTGCAGTAAATAGTACTAATCAGCTGTTTGTCTCACGAATGTAACCAGCACATTTCTCCTTACCTAGCAAAGCAATTACACAGCGATAGATGAGAACCACATGAAACAATCCAACTACATATTTTTTCTAACACAGTAGTAAAGGTTTAGATGGCTAATATTTTGTAATGCTGTAGGGTGTAGGCTAACGTTACTGTTTTGCGGGCAATAGTACTAATCAGCTGATTGTCTCAAGAACCTAACCAGACCATTTATACCCACATAGCAGAGCCATTACTGTACACAGCGAGGGAGAAGAACCACATGAAACAATCCACCTACATATTTTTTCTAACACTGTAGTAGCTGGCTAATATGAGCCTACAGCAAACGTTACTGTTTTGCGGTCTATAGTAATAATCAGCTGATTGTCTCACGAACGTAACCAGCCCATTTATACCCACATAGCAAAGCCATTAGTGTGCACAGCGAGGGAGAAGAACCACATGAAACAATCCACATACATATTTTCTCTAACACCGTAGTAAAGGTTTAGCTGGCTAATATGAGCTGTTATGCTGTAGGCTATTGTTTTGCGGTCAATAGTACTAATCAGCTGATTGACTCACGAACGTGTAACCATCTTATTTCTCCCAAATAGCAAAGCCATAAGATAGTGAGGGAGAAGAACTAAGTTACATGCAACAATCCAACTATATATTTTACACCACTGAAGGGAAAAGTCACTTTTCACGGTGACTATGGCTAGCTTCTACAAGGCTAACATTGTCAAACAACTGTTTTCAATTGCATTGCTAAAGTTGGAATACCTTACCTGTCCAGCAGAAAACAGGCAACTTCTGCATGGCTTAGAATTTTTTTTCCCTCAATAGAGCCTTCCAATTGTCCAAAATTCCACTTCTAATAAAGGAGAGCTTCTACTATTACCTAATAGTTAGAAACGTACAACTTCTGTTGCTGCTTCTTTTTCTGCTGCGTCTCTTTCAAGGTTGTGACGAAACGCGCTGTGTCGCGCTGTTCGTTCGCTGAGGGCTACAGTAGAAACATGACGACAAAATACAGCGACCTACATATAAGGGGGTGCCTGCGGTTATGTAGATATAAATGGCTCATTCTAAGGTAATAAAAACATAATGGTTCATTATGTGAGGTTTTTACACACCACTGAAAACATAGTTATGGATCTTATATTGCATTTCTGTCAATACATCCTCAGAACTAATACACATATGGAACCTTTAAAGAATATTACCTTCAAAGAAACTAAAATATCTAATAGAAATTATTGCAGTGAGTCAGTTCTAAGACCTTTTGTTTCTATCCCCTATTCCTAAATAAAAAAGTATAGTACCTTCATTACGAGTAGTGTAATGTCTTTTTCTTTTGTTTTTGTGAGTTGTATTCTTATGAAATCTAATGTAATGTGAGAAAACGTTTGTGTGTGTGTGTGTGTTGTGTTTAATAACATGTTTGTAAATTGTATTGTCACAAAGTAGATTGCAGGACACCAGGAATAATAGCTTTCAGCTTATGCTAAAGCTAATGGTGTAAATAAAAACAAAGCAAAGTTTGTCTCTACTGGTGGAACAGGACTGTTGGTTAACACTCTGTGTGGAAAAATGTGTTTCTGAGGTGGTTATTGTGTTACTTTCTGAATGGTAACAGACAAAGGTGGGAGGTCTGTGTTCCAGAGAGTTAACGGAAGAGAATATGCTCAGTGTGTACAGACTGTGTGTGTCCGATGACGGCATAACTAGCCCCAGCTGTGGTCTTGAGTCATTGGTCAGAGGAGGAAACGAGTTGGCTCCAGTTTCTTATCCTCCTCCATGTCTCCATCCATTCTCCATTTAATTACCAGACAACCTTGTCCCTCCTGCGGATTTCATGTATCCGTGGGCCTCACTGCAATGCTCACACCATAAATGTGATCGTATGTGATTTTTGAACAGGATAGTCTGTACGTTGATGGCTGCTTAAACCTTTGACCATTGTGTCGTTTGCCTTTCGACTAAGCACGTCTATTCAGGAGCCACACGTTCATCTCCACATCCAAAGTCTGGGTGTTCTTTCACAGTGACGGTCAATAGCTAAACACACCAAATTAAGACTTGGTCTCCACTCCTGTTGTCACGTTGAAAACTGGTTTGATCTGACTTTTAATTGGTTTCTATTTGTTGTGAAGATACAGGATTCCCTGTCCTGTTCAAACTTGTGTGTGTGTGTGTGTGTGTGTGTGTGTTTCCTACAAAATGGAGCAATAGTTTGAGTAAGAACTGTAAACAATAATGTTCAGGCTAGTTGGTCTAAAACAAGGTCACATTGTGGCGTATCTATGCTTGCATCTTCTCCCTGGTCTCCGGTGCAGTGAAATGTATGACAGACTTCATTTGATTTGTGTCAATTTTCATATTAGGTCAAATAGTCAAGTTTGTAAAGTGTGTAAATATTTTGTTCCAGCTAAACATTAACCACCTGATGCAACCATAGGATTTTGTACCTAAAACAAAACGGGCGCTTGTACTGACTGACTAATAAACATTCCTGCGGATGTGGGTTGGCACATTAATTCATACAAATCAGTCAAGGATATTTGTGTTATAACAACTTGTAAACACTGTCAATAAGTAGTGTACATAAAAACATTTAAATAATACGGGAACACATCTCTGCACACAGGGACATGATGCTCAATAACCCATGAAATGTCTCTGACACAATGGCAACATTTTGATTATACTTGAATGAATCATGTCTTGTCAGAGATCTGGCATTTCCAACATTACATATTGTTACTAATTCGTTTTTCTTCCTTATACTAGCAGTCCCTCTGTTTTGTTTCAACAGACTGAGCGAGGGGAGTGGCTGCAGTTCCAGGCTGACCTGCAGGTGGCGGTGGCGGTTGCCGACCGACTCAGGGCAGAGGCTGAGGAGGAACTAAGTGCACTCAGAATAGTCCAGAAGGATGTAGAGCAGGAGCTGGCGGCTGCCAAGCACAGACAAAACGAGACTGACGAGCAACTGGTCACCCTGAGAGGAGACCTGATGGAATGCAGGCAGAAGCTGGCCCAGATCAGCCTGAACCAGGGATCGGGACCGGCCCAAAGTCAAGGTGAGACCCAGAGCCAAGAGAGCGCCACTGGGGAGACCAGCACACCTGACACCCGGGAGGGGATTCTTCGAGGCAGGGACAGAGGCATCAGAAGGCAGGGCAGAGAGAGAGGACACGAGGAGCTGGAGAAGAGAAGTAAGGATGCCGGGATGGAGAGCGTGCTTGTCGAAAAAGCTCGGGCAGATGCTAAAGGTGTGGAAAACAGAGACTTGAAAAATGTGACCAATCAGGAGAGGAGTAGAGAGGAGCGGCATGGCACGAAGGACAACACGAAGGACATACCGCGGATAGTCACTCAGGAGAGGTCACGGTGAGGAACATTACTACTTATGTTTGACATCTACAGAATGTGAATTTCAGCACAATCACCTGCCTGAATGAATGTAATTACAGGTGATAACTTAATCACAGTACAAGGCTGGATAATCTAATATAATTTGCCAATAGCATAGCACCCTGTTGTCCACTGCTGGCTTGACTCAAGCAAAGCAGGGTTGGGCCTGGTAGGTGCCTGGACGGAAGACCAATTCTGCTGGAAGTGGTGTTGGAGGGCCAGTAGGGGGCACTATTCCCTTTGGTCTAAAGATTTCCCAGTGCCCCGGGGCAGTGAAGATGCAATCTGCCCTGTTCAGTTGGGATATTAAACAGGTGTCCTGACTCTTTGGTTGCTAATCATCCCTTAGCATTTATTGTAAGAGCAGGGGTATTAACCCCGGTATCCTGGACAAATTTCCAATCTGGTTGCCATACCATCGTTGCAACCTAATCATCCCCAGCTTTCAATTGGGTCTTTCATCCCCACTCCTCCCCCCTACTTCTCCCCAGGACGTTGCTGTAAATAAGAACATATTCAGTCAACTTGCCTGTTACAAGAGGGGTAAATAAGTATAAGGAGTTCAAACTAGTTTTATATACTGCTCTGAATTAATACCACAGTGTGGTAAACAGACATCTTAGTGTTGAGTGGGATATGTTTCTTGGAATGGAGGAGACATTTACAGGCTAAGGCACATTGAGGCTGTGATTTGGTCAGTGACCCTTTGAATTTAATACAGGAAAGTATTCTGGGAATAGAGTTCACGAAACAAAAATTGTCTTTGCTTAATTATGACCTCTAATTAGGAAATAGTTTCATGCAACACATGGTTCCTCTACTCAATGTGAGTGTGTTTATCCAATAATATCAAAGGACCTTCCATGATTTCACAGAAGCCTCTCCAGACTACCCATGTCATCAGACTCCCCTGCTGTACAGAATGGAACATCCCAATCCAATACTTCTACATTAGCAGGATCTACAAACAAGGTGTCACCACTAACGGTTTGGGGTCTATCCACTGTTTATTTGCTTTTCAACTCTGAAAACCTTGTAGTGCCTTAATCGTTTCTCAATTTGTGTTGCATGTGTTAGAGCTACAGTAAAGCTAATAGGAGTTATAGGTATTGAAAAGGCAGATTTGATAGGTTGATTCAAAACTGAGGGCGGACCTCACATGACATCAAATGTGCACATGATTATATTTTTCACAGTTTTTAATCATATCTAACCTTACACCTAGCCTTAGCCCTAACCTTAACCACACTGGAGTGTTAATGTAACCCTGTGCTATATATAGTAATTACCAATCAAAAGTGAGGTCATAATGTGAGGTCCGCCTTCTTTTTTTTCAATCAACCAATCAAATAATCTCAGCCTTGGAGGCAGATCTGGAGAACACTTTTCAAAACTAAAACTACTATGAGCTACTGGAAATACACTCACCTAAAGGATTATTAGGAACACCCGTTCAATTTCTCCTTAAAGCAATGATCTACTCCAGTGTTTTTCAAACTTTTTTTCCGGCGACCCACATTTTCAAAATTACAAACCATCGTGACCCAAATGTCATGAAAATAGGTGTTTGCAAATATACAGTTTTCCTATCATTTGTATTTGTATGTAGGGGTATTAACATAATACATACGTTCTAATTGTCACCAGAATAATAATGGGTACAACATTAATTTTCTCAATATTGACAGTATTATCACCACATACCTGTGTTTTATAAAAACATCTTAAAATCCCCAAAATAACCAAGATGAGGTGGTTTTCCCACAAATATTAGATTACTTGTATTAATTTACTCGCATTCAGATACAAATATCCATGATGCTGTTTTAACTAGCTATGTGAAACTAAAGTCAAATAAAAGTTTGGAAAACTGTAATAAATGGCAATTTTTGTTAGCTACTTCTAACGACCAGCGCATTGGGTGAACACGTTTTTTTAACATACAGGTTATTTTGTCGGATGTAGGTAAGCCAATAGGGCCCTGTAAAATCTGTTTTATTTTTTTTGCCAATTCAATGAGCGAGACTACGGTAATTACTTCAAGCGATTTATATATATAGACAAATTATTGATATTCGTCATTGTTTCCCTTTTAAATAGTAGCTTAATCATTTTCATAAGCATTTGGATAAGTGAGTGAAACGAAGAAAAACGAATGTTGTGTTTTTGGACAATTTAGAATGGACTACATACTTTTATGACGTGCGTTAGATAGGAGCGATATGTTAAAGGCGCATGCTGGCTATGTTCATTGGACAAACGCACACTGCATATACAATTTCATATTTCTTTGCACAAATTTCACTGCATCTGTGGAAGTTCGCTATTACATTTTTCACTGAAGTAGCCTAATGTTACGCAGGAACTCCCAAGAAACAATGTTGTCTCTTTAGGGAATGTAGTGTAGAAGGGAAGGAAGTAGTGATGTTACAAGCACTTCGCAAAAGAGAGGAGCGTGCTGGGAGACACACACACACCGCATTCGGAGGACACTGCGCTTACAAATTCACAGTACTTTCAGAATAGGCGATATGCGGTGGTAATTATAACTTAATGTGAATATATTGGAATTTTAAGATTAGGATTTTTAATATTTTTATTTTGTTGAATTGCACGTTAATGTCTGGATTCCGCGATTCGTCCGTGTTCTTCACAATGTGTTAATCATACTGTAGGACCCGCTTGACCTACACAACTGCTCACTTCAGTACACTGCCCCATGTGGCTGTGGAGGTGTACTGTCAACTATAACATTTTAATCATGAAAGAACCATGACAAAATAATTATGAAAACATATTTGCCGACCCAATTTTAATCTTTCGCGACCCACCGGTGGGTTGGGACCCATACTTTGAAAAACACTGATCTACTCAACCAATCACATGGCAGTTGCTTCAATGCATTTATGGGTGTGGTCCTGGTCAAGACAATCTCCTGAACTCCAAACTGAATGTCAGAATGAGAAAGAAAGGTGATTTAAGCAATTTTGAGCGTGGCATGGTTGTTGGTGCCAGACAGGCCGGTCTGAGTATTTCACAATCTGCTCAGTTACTGGGATTTTCACGCACAACCATTTCTAGGGTTTACAAAGAATGGTGTGAAAAGGGAAAAACATCCAGTATGTGGCAGTCCTGTGGGCGAAAATGCCATGTTGATGCTAGAGGTCAGAGGAGAATAGGCCGACTGCTTCAAGCTGATAGAAGGGCAACTTTGACTGAAATAACCACTTGTTACAACCGAAGTATGCAGCAAAGCATTTGTGAAGCCACAACACGCACAACCTTGAGGCGGATGGGCTACAACAGCAGAAGACCCCACCGGGTACCACTCATCTCCACTACAAATAGGAAAAAGAGGCTACAATTTGCAAGAGCACACCAAAATTGCACAGTTGAAGACTGGAAAAATGTTGCCTAGTCTGATGAGTCTCGATTTCTTATGAGACATTCAGATGGTTTTCCTGGCACACTTTAGGCCCCAATTGGGCATCGTTTAAATGCCACGGCCTACCTGAGCATTGTTTCTGACCATGTCCATCCCTTTATATGGTGTATGGTGTTCCTAATAATCCTTTAGGTGAGTATATATCTCAGTAGACTTTGAAAAAAACTATAGGGATAATGCTTTAAAACTATGTAAGTAACTGGAAAGTTAAGTCTAGCAACTGTGTGTACGGTAATACATATCAGTTGTTTTTGTGGTTGTAAAAAGTTTTAAGGAATCCATAAAACCTGTGCAATTACAATTAAACGTCTGCAGTTAGAATGGAATGTCTGCAGTTAGAATGGAATGTCTGCAGTTAGAATGGAATGTCTGCAGTTAGAATGGAACGTCTGCAGTTAGAATGGAATGTCTGCAGTTAGAATGGAACGTCTGCAGTTAGAATGGAACGTCTGTAGTTAGAATGGAACGTCTGCAGTTAGAATGGAACGTCTGCAGTTTGAATGGAACTTCTGCAGTTAGAATGCCGTTAGAATGGAACGTCTGCAGTTAGAATGGAACTTCTGCAGTTAGAATGCCGTTAGAATGGAACGTCTGCAGTTAGAATGGAACTTCTGCAGTTAGAATGCCGTTAGAATGGAACGTCTGCAGTTTGAATGGAGCGTCTGCAGTTTGAATGGAGCGTCTGCAGTTTGAATGGAGCGTCTGCAGTTTGAATGGAACGTCTGACCCGTAACATGAGTACAGATAATAGAACATTCCTGTCTTTCAGAGCCAAAGTCAAACAGTGGGAAGAAGAGGTCTGGAACGCCAAGACAGCTGGTCCAGCACTCACACAGGTGTCCGTTGTTTTACAAGAGAATGTTTTTGTTTCTTTCATCACACATTTTTTATTCACTAAATGAAGGGAGATGTTCAGTATGCTAACAAGAATCTTGCTCTAGTGTCATATACTAAATGATGTTGTCTCTTAATGTGTGTCCCAGGGAAACAGGAGGAGGCATTGAATCAGCACAACTTGCGACCGGACCAGGCCTTTAAGACCAGGCCTCAGGATGGCTTCAGTCTGCTGCTGCGTCGGCATGGAGGATCCAGGAGGAATTCTTTGCTGCGCTGGTGTCAGTGTCGCACCCAGGGCTACAAGGTACTGGACCCTCAGTCTGAGTCTGCACATGTCCTCACAAGTATAGTAAGTAACTAATGGAAAATAAGGAGAAAGTGACGGTAGGGCTTGAGGTTAACTTGAGAGTTACAACATTGGTGGTGAAGTTAGGGGTTAGACAATTTGAAAAATGTACCTTTTTTTAAATAATCCAGAATCCTAAAACTGAAAAACTAAAATGATAGTTCAATTCTCATCCCAAAGCTATAATTTTACTACCAATCATTAAAACAATTACATAATGAGGCATACTGTAATAAGACAAAATATTTTGGTGGTTAGGGGGTCAGACTTGTAGTCAGAAGGTTGCCGGTTCGATTCCCGATTGTACCAAATATCATTGTGTATTTGAGCAAGGCACTTCACCCTAAGTTGCTCCAGGAGGTGTCTCTGTATTTATAGTAAGTGGCTCTTGATAAAAGCATGTGCTAAATACTAAAATGTCAATGTCAAATGGAAAAAAATAACTTTGTTTAAGCTGTACAGTTGGCCTGAAACAACCTGCAACACAGCGGGAGTGGCACGTACAGGATGAGTTTCTGATTACGTAGTAGCTGTAACCACTCCATCAAATTGATAGAGGATTAACAATGCTAGTTAACCCTAGCTAATGCTGTTGTAATCAAAATGTTTCTGTGCATTTTCTACATTCCAACTCCTCCCTGTTTGATGCTGTCATTTTGGTTCTGTCATTTTAATTCCATCTTGAATTTATTAGCCACAGGTTATATCTTAGTTCTCAATAGTGGCTCCAATATGAACTCTAGTGTACTATAATGACATTGTGATTGGACGAATACCTCAAGTTAAAAACCCCATGTTTTTTTGTGATTTTTCCCTGGTTTTCCTACATTCCCAATTCTCTGCTCTAATCCTGCCTTGTCGACAGCTCCGCAACTCCATGTACAGATCTGTGAGATGACGAGGGATGTGCAAATGGTTCATCCAACCACATGTCACCCGAGCCTCCGCTTCTTTACACAATGTTCACCCAACACAGAAGATTTTTGTCGGATCATGCACAGGATGATTATGTTCACAGACTATACTTCCCTGATTTTATGAACAGGTGCCTGTTCTGAACACAAGGAGTCGCTGGAGTGCGATTTGACAGGATTGATAATCTGAGTTATCTAACCCAAATGCTATGCCAATTTTGCGCTGCCTCGTGCAGGAGGCCCAGGGAAAGTCAGGCTCAAACCTATGACCATTGTGACATCGATTGTCCTGCTACGCCATGCGTACCCCTTCTTATTTTATTTTTTTAAGATTAAATATATAAAACCAGTTTTAGAAAATACATTTTTTGTGACATCCCTAGTTTTAGGTTTAGGCTTGAGTCCTCACAAGGGTGTCTCTGGTATACAGATATGCATGATGTTATGTAAAGAGGCTATACGGAAGTGGTCATTCCAGAAGATAGTTACATGGAACAGGCCTTTCCTAATATTGTATCAGCCCTGTATGTTACTCCTCGACAGCCTTGGTTATAAGTGTACTAGTAGTGTTTGAATGGTACTGTAGGTGGTGTAAATCAGTTAGTAGAGGCTCTGTTTCAGTGGTTATGGGCAGCCTCTCCGTGTGTAGAATGGGTTTTCTGTACCCCAAGGTATCCCGTCAAACAGGCACCATCAATATACACTCATTACGTACACCTGTTCAACTGTTTGTGAATGTAAAATCTAATCAGCCAATCTTGTGGCAGCAAGTCAGGCGTGCTCAAGTTTAGTTTACCTTCAATTTAACGGGCAAGTTGAATGAGAACACTTTCTCATTTGCAGAAACAGCCTGGGGAGAAGGGGGGGGAATGAATGAGCCAATGAGAGACAGGGATGATTAGGTTGCTATGAGGGCCAGATTGGAAATGTGTCCAGGATGCTGGGGTTAACAACCCCTACTCTTACAAATGGTGCCATGGGATCTTTAGTGAGTCGGGACACCCGTTTAACATCCCATTCGAAAGGTGGCACCCTGTGCAGGGCAGATGTCCCCATCACAGCCCTGTGACATTGGGAATGATCTTTAGACCAGAGGGAATAGTGCCCCCTACTGGCCCTCCAACACCACTTCCAGCAGCACTGGTCTCCCATTCAGGGACTAACCAAGCCCGACCCTGCTTAGCTTTAGAAGCAAACCAGCAGTGTAATGCAGGGCGCTATGCTGCTGGCTATAAGACATTCTGCTGAAGTTCAAACCAAGACTTCAGAATGGGGAAGAAAGGGGATTTAAGTGACTTTGAACGTGGGGTGGTTGTTGGTGCCAGATGGGCTGGTTTGAGTATTTCAGAAATTGCTGATCTAATGGGATTTACCCACACAACCAACCTAGGGTTTACAGAGAATGGTCTGAAAGAGAAAATATCCAGAGAGCTGCATTTCTCAAAAAGAAAATGCCTTGTTAATGGTTTGAACTGATAGAAAGGCAACAGTAACTCAAATAACCACTTGTTACAACCACTTTGTATGCAAAAGAGCATCGCTGAAAACACAACTTGTCAAACCTTGAAGCAGATGGGCTACAGCGGCAGAAGATCACACCAGGTGCCACTCCTGTCAGCTAAGAACAGTAAACTGAAAATACAGTTTGCACAGGCCCACCTATCCTATTGGACAATAGAAGATTGGAGAAACATTGCTTGGTTTGAATAGTCTTGATTTCTGCTGCGTCATTCAGATGGTAGGGTCAGAATTTGATGTAACAACTTGGAAGCATAAATCCATCCTAACTTGTATCAACGGGTCATGCTAGTGGTGGTGTCATGGTGTGGGGGATATTATCTTGGATATTATCTTGGGACACTTTGGGCCCCTTAGTACAAATTGAGCATCATTTTAAATGCCACTGTCTGAGTATTGTTGCTGACCATGTCCATCCCTTTATGACCACAGTGTACCCATCTAATGTCTACTTCCAGCAGGATAACGCGCCATGTCACAAAGCTCTCATTTTCTCAAACTGTTTTCTTGTACATGACCATGAGTTCATTGTACTCAAATGACCTCCACAGTCATCAGACCTCAATTCAATCGAGCACATTGGGATATTGCAGAACGACAGATTCATAGCATGGACGTGCAAGTGACAAATTTGCAGAAACTGAGTGATGCTATAATGTCAATATGGACCATAATCTCAGAGGAATGTTGAGTCGATGCCACAAAGAATTAAGGTAGTTGTCAAGGCAAAAGGGGGTCCAACGCGGTACTAGCAAGGTGTACCTAATGAAGTGGCTGGTGAGGGTAGGTAGTCTATTTAAATAATACATTTGATTTGTTGGCTCCAATCAAGTATTAATGTAGTGCGTTTTGAACAGTGACAGGAATAACAGGTCAATAGGTTATAAAGAAAATGTGTAACATTACCTGTGACTCTCTGACTCTTTAAATTAATTTCTTAATTTAATTAATTAATTTCCTCTCACTGTTTCTATTGACAGAATATTGACATCACTAACTTCAGCAGTAGCTGGGCAGATGGTCTGGCCTTCTGTGCTGTGTATCACACCTACCTCCCTTCACACATTCCGTACAGCACACTTTCCCCCGACAGCAAGGTGAGTAAGACGCACACAGCATAACCGGGTGCTTCAAATCCGGAATGCGGATTGGCTGCTAGCTGTAGGATGTAAACCCTATGGTTTATAATAGACTAAATACCATAGGTTTGACATCACTTTTTTCTGCTCCATTTGCGTTGGTAATTGGTTTAGAGTCACAATAAGGCATCTCAAGGGTTTGTGTTATTTTGCAAATACACCAAAGCTAAACACTCCATCTAGGCACTCCACAAAGCGTTGTGTTATATAATAATCTTATTCACACCCAGTGACTTTACTCGCAAACGTGTTGCTGATTGTTTTCTCCATAGAGGGAGAATCTCAGCCTGGCATTCAAGACCGGAGAGAATGTTGGAATTCCAACATCAGTGGTGAGTGTTAGAAGCATTCGATAAACATTAAGACGGGAGGAAATGTTTGAATCCTAATGTCAGTGGTGAGTTTCAGATGATTAACAGTGAAGGAGATGCTTTGGTATTGAAGTCCTCTGTTTTACAGTCCATCGAGGAGATGCTGAGGCCCGGAGGACCAGACTGGCAAAGGGTTCTGGGATATGTGGAGAGCATGTACCGCCACTTTGAGATGTAACGCCAGCGACCGTGTGTGATGGACGCATCGGTGGAAGGGACAGAGTTCTCAACAGCTGAGAGGGTCACTACTGGCCTCGTAGAGAAACTTTGACTTTAATGGCACAATGGATCCCCCTACTGGTCAGGAGTGTAGGCGCAGTTTGTGTTGCTGTAAATGTCTTCACACTGGGACCTAAATGACAAGTTACTGTTTGTGCCAAACCGTGCCTGACTCAAGTGTTTTATCAGCAGTGCCATCTAAAGCTGCTTATGTGTGCAGTGCCTTCAAAACTACCTTACATTATGATGATGTTTGACTTCTGTTTTTAGCACTGTAAATATGCACTTTTTATAAGCACTTTGATGATTGTTATTTAAAAGTGAACAAGTTTATGGAAGTGTCCGTCTACCAGTGTACCGATACTTATATGCAACTGAAATGTGAACACAATGTTTCCAAAGAATAAATAAGAATAAATAAAATGGACAATTTAAAGCTGACAGTCTGTGTTAGAGATGTAGAGTTAATGAACTGCTTCTGTGGACAGTGAAATTATGAGAAATTTGAAAAAAAGTTGTCTTTGTCTCCATCTACCGAGAGGTACATTACAAAGCAGGATCAATGAGTTAGCCATTTCTATTAAACAACCAGTAATAACTTCATTTTTTGTTTAATAAGAAAGTAAATTAATCTATCATCAATGACAAGAGGCAGTTGTGTTGCTTGCTTTTGTGTCCAGAAAATCCAAGACAGCAGTCTGTGATTTTGAGAGGATAGTGCTCTGTGGAGGCCATAGCATCCGTTGTCCAACTCCTTGTTCTGTTTTGCTGACGATATTCCATTATGATCTTGGCTGTCTATCTGGGTCATTTTTCTGCTGCACAATGACCAATCGAACACCTCCCTGATGGTATTTTGTGATGGATCTAAGGAAACTAAGATTTTGTACTGTATATGTAGTGCTTTGCAGACATTCTGAACAATGCTCCCAATTTAGTGAATCACAGTAACCTATTTTCTCTAACCATTTTTCCAAAGTTAATACCCAAACAGTTACCTCATGGGAATTGGCATAATGCGCCAATGTCAAATGTTTCTGGTTTATTACCTCTGGAGATGTTTGGTCCCTGTAAGTATGATAAAATGTGTGCAAACACACACAAACACAAAGAATGCTATAATAATGATATACCCAGCCAGTATATTGCTCTCTTGGGATGTTTAGTGTTCTGTCCCCATGAGGAAATGAAAAGATCACGTCCATCTGTTACATACCTAAATTAATTCAAATGTAAGACCTCTCTGTCATATTAATCAATGAGCCATTGAAAAACTAGCTCTTGGCTTTGAAGTTGTTTTGATCCAAACTTGGTGGTTATAATGGAAAACCGTAAATTTAAAATGTGTTATTAATTGGATCAGATTTGACACATTATCCATCAGTCAGGAACAAAACTTCATCCCAACATTAAGCAGTCTTGTCATTTAATAAATATGCCACAACATTACGCTGTAATCTGAATCCATGGTTTGACTTTGCTTCTAAATAGACTGTGCCTCTGGGCGGGAAAATAATCCTACAGGGATAGAAAGCATGTTCCGAACAAGCTTCTAGAGCACAAAACAAAGTATGTTCTTCTAGTTTCAGGTTTGTCACATAGTACAGAGACACGCAGGTGTAATCGCATGTACAATGAAACTCTTGCCACAGCTCCAGCAAAGCAGTGGACAATAAAGAACCTGTGTAGTAAAAGGGGTTCAGGGGGCCCTAAAATGGAGAGGGCCCTCGATTTTAAATGATGAAGGATTTATCATATCCTTGGGGTAAATGCCCAGCCTAAAACCCCCAAGAGATAGCAACAACAAAAGATGCACACAATGCATCTCACTAGATAACATTTGGTCCCACTCTATTTTGAGTAAAATATTACCTACTCCACTCAGAGTTAAATTGTGTAGCAGTGTGCATCTCTTGATGCTTCCTCTTGTGAGGTTGTAGGGTGGGTTTCTGTCAAAGCACTTTGTAACAATGTTTATAAGAGTTAATCAGCAAACATCATGAGGGAGTTTTAGCTGTGTTTGGCCAGGCAGTACAGCAGGGGAGAGTGTGTTGAGAAGGATTGTGGATAAAGGGGTGTAAGCCAGAGCCATAAGCAGGAAGAGCACTGTATTGTGGAAGACCGAACTGTAGTCATTAAACAGCATCCTCACATACTCGTTTCTTTTGTCCAGATGAACCTGATATGGCTGGCTGGGGTGAGGCGCTGGGATCCTGGGCGGATTGGCAATATGGGAGGGGTTGGTACCAGAACTGGTTAGTAGTGATGCTTAGACTCAAAGAATGGAGGTGTTGCCATTCTGTATCTAGCTAGGTACAGCAGAGAAGACATGGAGAAGATTTGGCTTCTGGGAGTTGTTGTTGCATTGTCTGTTATTGGTACATCTGCGCAGAGCCCATCCAGGTAACCAACCTTCGATTTGACCTGTTGGAAATGAAAAATGTGTGATTTAATGAAATGTTTTTGCCTTATCTGTAAATTAAATTACCTGTAAGGATGGTAGGATGAGGACATATTTTGTCTTTTGTCAGCTGTTATTTTTAAGAGAAACACTGGCCACCCCCTAGAGCCCAGTTCCTCTCTAGGTTTCTTCTTAGGATCTATTGTTTTCCTAGCTGCTATGCTTCAAAATATAATTGGTTTTTCTTTTTAGGGATCAGGCTGGATATTTGTATAGGCCCTTGGTAACAAATACTGACTTATAAAAGAGTGTTAGAAAATAATTTGTACTGTATTTATTGATTGACGGATTATTACATGTTCTTTCATTACTGATTGGAACCAAGAGCAATAGGTGCTATTAGGTTGTTTTTTCTCTAGATTTTAATACCTTTTCATGTGCGTGCAATCTGATGAAGTCTCTTGCTACTCCAGCAGGACACCTATGTACCTGATGTTAGCTCCTAGCTGGGTGCATCCTGGAAAAGAAACATCCCTTGTCATCACCATCCTCAGCAACGACACACTATTACCAGTCACGGTCACGGCAAAACTCACCAATGGCAACGCAACCCTGGTTCAGGCAGAAAGCAACTTTAGAGGAGGTGATTCTGGTCTATTATATTCTTAGCTTCGTAAGGAGATCTTCTGTGTTTGTGTGGGTCCAATGGTTTTTTCTTCAATGTTTAAAATAAGTCTAAACATTACCATTTTCTTTTAGGTCATACTGGAATTTTGGATCTTCCCCCTGTGAGTATTTCTTTCAAACTTTCAAATAACAAGCCAGTTTTTCAACACAAAGTATACACATTTGAACACTTACACACAAAATGTGATTCTCATCAAAGCCTAATTAGATAAGAAGAAAATACTGAACCAATACCCCATCATTTTTCTGTTCTTAGTTTAACCTGAGCTCTGTAGACCAGCGTTATTCCTTCACACTTCTGGTTAATGGAACACAAGGAGGCAGATTGGTGTTCACCAACACCACCACTTTACGCTTCAACCCCAGAACATTCACCACCGTTATCCAGACTGATAAACAAAACTACAGACCTGGGGACCTAGTCAGAATAAGAGTCCTGTCTGTACAGCCAGATGGCAAGCCAAAACACGGCTCTGTGGATCTCTCGATACAGGTGGGTACGAATTGGCAATGCAAAGCCTCCCGATACTACGAGCTTACATTCAAGCATGTTTGCGTGCAAGCTTGTGGTTTCAGGTGACATTGCGAAGCTAGGCTTGAATCGTCTGTGAGGCTGAAGAATACATTTGCATTCTGCAGTGTGTTCCAAACAGTTTGGCTGATGTCAATTTAAGTGTCACTCCCTGTAATCCAGGATCCCAAAGGAGGCCTCATCAAAACATGGATGTCCCTGGACAATTACTTGGGTGTCGTGTCTAAAGAATTCAGCCTGTCTCAGACCCCTCCCTCAGGCACATGGACTGTCATCGCCACAGTGAATGTATGATTCATTGTACTGCCATTCTGCATTGTTATTATAATGAATCAAACCATGGCTATATTCCCTTTTTCCATATCAGCGATGGTAATCATACTATATCTAGTTTCACCCCATTGACTTGTCTGTTGTGTTTCCCTGTAGGAGTTGATAACAAAGGAGCAATTCATCGTAGATTACTATGGTAGGATTCTCTCGGCCATATTTAGTGCTTGTAAATGGGCAAGTTTGTTAAAAGATAAGCAAGTGAAAGTTATGTTTTCTTTGGCATGGTGCCTTGTATAAGTATTCGACTGACCCTTGGACGTTTCCACATTATGTAGTGTAGCAACCTGGAATGAAATGTATTGGGATATTCATACCAAACACATTAAAGGTGCAAAATATATAAAGTTTTTGCACCAATCAGGGTTGGGTTATAAAAGAAAATACCAAATTTTGAACAACCCCTGGAGCAACATTAAATCCATAAATTGAAATTGAAAGAATATGGCACAACCGTGACTCTGACTAGTGAATGGCATTCCGCGTTGGATGAGCATTATGAAAAAGATTGGCTGGTTCGGCAACATGTGGTTTGATTATTAACTTGATTGCCCCTCACCGTTCCGTATCTGTCCAAGAAGTTGTGGAGCTGCGGACAAGGCAGGGTCAGTGGGAATTGGAAAAGAATAATTGGGAGGGGAGAAAAATGAGGGGAGCAATGGTAACTCTGAGATGGTAGAAACCGTTTATTGGACAAATGTAACCCGACTGCTCCATAAAGCTGGGCTTCATAGATGTGTGGCGAGGAGAAAGACATTTCTGAAAACATATCAAATCCTTTTTGGAGTTTGCCAAAAGGCATGTGGGAGACATAGCAAACATGGAAAAAGGTTCTCTAGTCGCCTGAGACCAAAATTAAACTTATTGGCCTAATCGCAAAATGCTATGTAATACTGCTCTTCACCATGAGAACACCATCCTCACGGTGAAGCATGTTGTTGGCAGCATCATGTTGTGGGGATGCTTTTCATTGGGCAGGGACTGGGAAACTGTTCAGGATTGAAAGCAAGATGGATGAAGCCAAATACAGGGCAAATCTACAATACACCTTAGACTGGGGCAGAAGTTCACCTTCCAGCAGGACAATGACCAGGGTTATACTGGGACAAAAATTTGGCGCGCTGGCGCGGCACAGTCCGTTGGCATGCGCACGTTGTATCTGTTGCTCCCCGCGTCCATCACTCACCCTCTCGGTTTCTCCTTAGCTCATCTAAATATAGAGATGACCAAGGAAATCTCTTGATTGCGCTTCGGGGTGCTGCAGCATCTCTCGATTTTGCAGCCCATTTCTCTCTCATCTCCACTGCCACCACTTTCTTTTCCTATTGACATTTTCAGTTTTCTCTGTGTGTAACCAACAATTTGAAACTGTCTGTGTAACTTTGGAGGGAAGAATTTTCAGCCGAGACTGAGCAAATCAGATTGAACAAAAACAAAAAGTGGAATAGTCCAAGTTTGAGACTTAAGAGGGGCGGGCTGTTCGACTGCTCGCATCCCCCGAACCTCCTCTGAAAACTCCTGAACCTCCCGATGGCCAGTCTGCCCCTGATAATGACCCTTAACACATAGCCAAAGCTAAACTGGAGTGGAACTTGAATGTCTTAGAATGACCCAGTCAAAGCCCAGACCACAATCCGATTGAGAATCAATTAAAATTGCTATTCACCAACGATTCCCATCTAACATGACAGAGCTTGAGCAATTTTGCCAGAAAGAATGGTCTAAAATTGCAGGATCCAGATGTGCAAGTTGGTAGAGACTTTCCCCAAAAGACTCATAGCTGTTATTGCAGCCAAAGGGGATTTTACCAAGTATTGATTCAGGAGGGTAAATACTTGTCTGTGAATACAAATGCCTGTTTTTTTATTTTATCGCTCTTATGTCACACTAAAAAGTATTTTGCAGCTTCAAAGTGTTTGGTATGTTGTGTAAAACAAGTTGTAGAAATCCCAATACAATCCTATTTCATTTCAGGTTGTCACACTACAAAATGTGGAAACATCCAAGGGGGGGATGAATACTTATACAAGGCACTGTAATACTATTTATTGAAACTCTTGTTGTGACAGATCTGCCGCAGTTCAAGGTGCAAGTAAAAACCCCTCAAGCGATTATCATGTGGGATGACCTTTCCGGAAATGTGACTGCCCAGTGAGTCAGGATACATTTAAAAATGGGATTTGATAAAATGTACTTTCAACAATAATTGTTTCATATAAAATATATTTCTTCCCAGACACCCCAATGGACAGCCAGTCCAGGGAACACTCTCAGTCACGGCAACGCTGGTGTCTGCTTTACAGAACAAAGCCTATCCATTCATTGTCCTTAAAACAACAAAAGAGGTAAGCTTGTTGTACTTAAAATGACATATTTAGTAAAACTAACAGCTAACTTTGCTAGCTAAGTCAAGTTTGTTCTGGGATTCAACCGCAGTTCCTTGCAAAATAGATGTTTACCTGTTTCAGATTTATTGGTCCGCCCGGTTTCTCTTCATGAAAGATGATCTCGCCCGTCAGTTGGAGTCAAAAGATGTGGTTGATTCTAGCCAGCACACAGATAAAATCCTTCAAATTACAGCATGTGTTACAGAACTGTCGACAGGTAATATATTGTGTCTGGACAGTTCTGCTGAACACAAAAAACCTGATGCATGTACAGTACATACAGTACACATTAATTCAATGTAGCTAAAATGCTTTAAAGCTGTTTTCTTGTCTTACCATAAAGGATTCCAAAGTAATAAGACTGTGGTGGTGCACCTGATAAAAAATACATACCAACTTGAATTCTTCAATGTTCCACCTGTTCTAAAGCCCTCTTTACCCATTTCTACAAATGTGAGTGTACATTTCTACAGTGTCTTCCAGAAATATTGGAGCCCTTGCTAGGTATGAGAAATTAAACGACCGTGAAAGAAATGTCAATCTTTTTTAGCATGAAAACACTATACTGTGGTCGGTACGTTCTGGTATGTGCCTGAAGAAATCAAATGCACTCAATTTAAAACTTAACTGAGGTACATTTGCTGATTCCAAATGTCAATATGTTATAACACATCCAGTTAAAAATTGGAGCTTTGAAATGTATTGATATCATCAAATATCCTGGAACGCATCAGTAATTCAGGCAACATTTTTTTTAAACAAAATATTAAATCAATTAAAGGTTGCCGTAGATTCATCTCGTATTTTTAAAATAAGACCAAGCTAACAATGTACATTTCGAAATGCTAGTTCTGCCCATCTTTACCAAGGAGGCCAATCATTCTGGAAGGGGCTGGTCAATTTTACCGTAATGCAACTCAGCCTTTGAAATCACTAGTTTACTGTTCTAATTATGCTTTATGAATCACATAGTACACTTTCCTTCAGGTAAAAATATCCAGGTACAACAATGAGCCTTTGACCCCAGCAGATCTGTTGAACTCGGTGCTTGTTGACATCTATGACAGAATTCCTAAGTCGAGAGTTCAGGGAGAAACCTTCAACGACGATTCTGAAGAAGACAGTATTGAGGACATAGAGAACTACAGGCATTTAGCTCTCCCTGTTCCTGCGGATGGGGTCGTACACATTGAGTTCCAGTTGCAGGGACATGTAGAGATGCTCTTCATTCAGGTGGGTAGAGACCTTACAATGATGTCCCCTGTATACCTCAGGACGTTAAAATACAGAACAAAAGATTGTTTTGTATTCTCTGCAGGCCACATTTATGAGCAGTGAGGAGAGCCTGGAGCTTTACAGCAGTAATCACTCTTCTCCCAGTGGGTCTTACATCCAGATCAAACCACCTCAGGTTTTTCCACAGGTGAAATACAATTTTAGATTCAAACACAATGGATTTAAATTCATTAGACCTATAGTATAGTTTTGATGAAAATAACTGTCTTTTCATGTTATTTTCTAGATTGGAAAACCTCTTCGTTTATATATAGAGAGCACTTTCCAGCTTACTGAACTCCACTATCTAGTAAGTATTTCTCTTGCTTGGTGAGATTTTAGAGCTCTTTGCTATGATCTCTGACCCCTGACCCATTGTGTAATTGGCTTGCAGATAACATCAAGGGGTCAGGTGGTGTCTGCTGGGACGGCAAACTCTTCCTCCTTCAGTGTGACTCCTGCAGTGTCCTGGTCACCAGAGGTCTGCATCATAGTGTACTGTGTCCAACGTGACGGAGAGTTCATCAACGACGCCATGCATGTCTTTATCAAACCCGCTGGAGTTCTAAAAAACCAAGTATGTAACTCTGACTGGCTACATAAATTACTGTGAACCTTTCGGATATCTCCACTGAATTCTTCCATGCTGATTTACTCAGAAGCCCGAAAATAGGGTCTGCAGTCTGGTGTGAGCTCCAGACTGACTAGGCTTTGAGTCTCTGCTGGACCGGCTGTTTGTACCATTCCTGCTTCCTACCTGCCTCCCTCTTCGTTCAACTCTACTGTTATGACATTAATGATCATTACATGTATAGAGTTTTGAAAATGTATTACCATCTTTATCTTTAACCTGTTGTCATGGTGATGGTCCATGTTCCTCCAGGTGTCGGTGAGCTGGAGCAGAGAGAAGGTGAGACCAGGTGAGGAGGTGTCCCTCACCATCCATGTGCTTGAACCCAACTCCCTGGTTGGAATCAGGCTGGTGTCCACGGAGGACGAAGTGACTGACATCACAGAGCGGGAGGTACAAAACCAAGCAATAAACAACGTCTACATCTTTTTAGCCTCGGAAAAAGGCCTTAACTGCTGTAGTGTAACTACGGTTGTGAGGTGGAGTTGTTGTTTCTGGAGGTGGTGATATGGCCTAGCTGGCTGTAATATAGGGGCACAGACGGCTCAGTGGTTAGGGAGTCAGACTTCTAGTCAGAAGGTTGCCAGTTCGATTCCCGACTGAGCCAAATGTCATTTCTGTCCTTGGGCAAAACACTTCACCCTAATTGCTAATTGCTCAAATAAGAAATTGTTCTAATTATTTAGATTATTGTTACCTGGTTAAATAAAGGTAAAATATAAAATTGAAAGTTGCTTTGTAGGTGATGGTCTTTTCTAAGAGGTAACTTGTGTGTTCCATTCTGGGGCTCAGGGGACCATGACGGAACACCTTCATGGAATGACTCGATGGAAGAACAGCGCGCTCTCCGTTTTCACGGTATGGATGTACACATTGTGTCTGGTTGAATACAGGATACCATACTGAGCCCGAGCCAAAGGTTAGCCTCACTCTCATTCTGGGTTGATTTACTAAGTTCCATTACATCAGACAAACCTGACCCACTTCTTCACAGATGATAGTAGAAACTGATAGGGGAGCCTATAGTAATACGACGGCTTTTGGCTATGATGCTAGAGTTGAATTTCTATGGTAAGAAAGCGGATGAAATTCCATATACAGTATACAAAACCTGTACTTTTTGTACAAATAAGCCTACAGTGTTTAGTGGACTATATTGAGATAACAATTTTATTTACTTTTTTCAATTTATAGGCTTCCAACCTTGTTGTATTGACGGATGCTAGTTTGCATAAAACAGAAGATTCTGATGAGACTGAAATTGGTATGAAAACAACTTTATATATATTTTTTATATTTTCTTTTCCTCACCTGCTCAGAATACACAGAGCAGTTGTATTCAAAATGATTCAACCCCATTGCAAATTGGATTTATTGTTGAAATGTACTGTATAGACAGCTGTTTACAATGAACAAATCAAACAAAAGCAATTGAAATAGCTTAACACAACGATGCTTCAAGTGATGTCCCCAAATTCAACTGCAAATGCAACTGATAATGACTTCTTAAGTCTCAAAAGTATTCAACCCCTTCATGGCAAGCATCTTTAATACTAAGTAGAGCACCCTTTTGCTGTTATGACCTGCTGCAAACGATACATTGCCAGACATAAACTTGTGACACCAGACATTTTCTATGGGGTTCAAGTCGGGTGACTGTGAGGGCCACTGTAGCATCTTTTAGGACCTATTCTGCATCCAAGCCTTGGTAGACTTTGAGGTATTATTGGGATCATTGTCCTGTTGGAAGGTCCAATGATGCCCAAGCTTCAGCTTCCTCACAAATGGCATGATATGTTCTCCTAAAATTTCCTGATACTTCAATGAATCCCATAAAGCCTTCCACATGCTGCAGGTTTCCCGTGCCAGAGGATGCAAAGCAGCCCCAGAGCATCACCAAGCCACCAACATGTTTGACATTGTTCTGTTTAGTGTATGCTTCATTCTTCTTTCTCCAGACATACCACTGATCTATCTTGCCAAAAAGTTCCAGTTTTGTTTCATCGCTTCACAGAACAGAATCCCAAAACCTCTGTGGATCCTTTATTTGATTTTGAACATATGGAGATTACTTTTCCTGTGATTTTGGGTCAGTAGTTGTGTACGGCTTGGAGTTCTGGCATGGAGAACTTTGGTTAGTACGTGCCTTACTGTGTTCACTCAAAGCTCAGTACCTGTTGCCACCAAGTCTTGGAGCAGGTCTTCTGCAGTCACTCAAGGGTTTTTCACAACCTGCCTTCTCAGAAATCTGGTTGTAGCCATTAATAGCTTCCTTTTTCTGCCCCGTTCAGGTAGGGTTACCACTGTTCCCTTAACTTTGAACTTGGAAACTATGCTTCCAACGGTGTGTCTTGGAACATTCAGTACCTTCCTTATATTTTTATATCTTGTTTTTTGTTTGTGAAGGGCGATGATTTCTTCTCTTAACCTTTTGGACCATTCTTTGTCTTAGCCATGTTTCTAACATGCAGTCAAATGTGACACTTAACAAACCCCTAGCCAGTTCAGGTATTTCCTGTGTTCCAACTCAAGCACACATGGTGCAAATAATGAAACCCTTGATTAATTGTATCAGATGTGCTTGAGACAAATCCTGTTTCCGTGTTCGTGCTGTTGTGAGGGATTCTATTCAGGGGGTTGAATTATTGTGAGACTGCAGAATTCATTGTGAGTTACATTTTCAATTGGATTTGGGCAAAAATCTTGAAGCATTTGTTGTTTTGAGCTAATTCAATTGTTTTGTTGGATTTGTTCATTGCAAACAGCTGAAAGTCTGTACATTTTCACAATAAACCTGATTTGCAATGGGGGTAGAATAATTTTGATTGCAACTGTAGTTGAATGTGCTGTACGATGAAAGTCTTACGCCACGGCTCCAGACAATGCAGCATTAAAAGAAAATATTGTAAAAAGATATTATGTTGAAGTTCAAACAAGAATATTTTATATTGTGTGATTAAAAGTGTCTAGAGTGAGATTTCCGTAGTCAAAACACTTAGCACAGAACTCCAAACTAATTAAACCAACTCATTCATTTGATTTGTAAGCATATTTAATCACATGATAATTTATTCACCATGTTTTTCTGTGAAATATAATGTAAACATCAGTGGCGGGGCGTGCATTTTACAACTAGGCCTTCACCATCTTCCCGAAATTAAAATGTATTATAATAACCTCACAATGACATTCTAGGGCTATAGGTTATTGTCATTTGGCATAACCACCCCATATTCATAGTGAAGATAAGTTTATTCCACTCGATAAAGGTTATTTAACACGAGGCTCAACACCTATGAGACATAAAATACACTAATTGACCCGACATGACTGAAACCATAAGAATGTACCACTATTACGCACTTTGACAGGATGTCGCATTATACATACTGTAGCCATCGGATAGCCAAAATCAAAGTCCTAACCAATTAAACAAGATCTAGACAACTGAATCTGAACCATAGACCTTATATATACGATCTGAACATGCTTCACACCAGTAGTGATCTAAAACAAGCAAGCAGTGATAATTAACAGGTATTAACAGGCCTGGCGCCAGGATGAAGTGTGTCTGTTTATCTCCCCCTGCTTGAATACAAATACAGTACATGCACTAAGCCCCCTTAAGAACCGTTAAGGCCCTGCTAGTAAAATATATAAAAATCCATCAAACTCACCAAAGCTACTCATTATTTGAAAACAAAGTCCGTCCTCCTTTCTTTTTTAAAAAGACTTCTATGACGCGGTTGTACAGCACATCTTTGCGTTAAGTTACAATAAAAGATATTGCCCAGTGCTGAGAGTCGATCCTGCCCAGTCCTATATTTGCCACCAAAGCTACTTCTTCACCTCCATCTACTGCTAAAAAAGCCATCTACTGCTAAAAGTAAAAAATCTAACAATCTAAAATTGAAAGTTTAAAGAAATCCGAGACGGGTGTAAGCTAGATCTTGTTCGGATGGCAAACTTTTTTTTACATTTTTTTATTGAACTTTATTGAACTGCCACTCCTCTATCAGCAACAGAAACGATCCTGACGTAAGGCTAGGCTTGCAGAAATGCTTTAGTTGGTCAAAGAACACACCCAACATTGTAAAGTCGAAATCTGATTGGTTAGAAATATGACAATCAACAATATGGTCCTGATGGGCTTCAACAGCGGACGGTATTCACTCAGAATTCTGAATGCCCCAGTCTACCCAGAGACAACACAGATGAAAAAATCTTATTGGAGAAAAGCTCATTTATATGAGCTGCACTAAAAGCAAGGCAACTGAAAAGAACGTACTGTAGCAATGACATATAGACTAATTTAAATGAACTTTGTAAAATATATATAGTGTTAATGAAAAAATATATTAAATAAGTACAAAAATAAATTTCTGATTATCTTTGGGCCTGCAGAGAAGGCCTTGCAGGCCCTGACAGCCCACCACTGGTAAACATAGTCATGAAAACACAACATAATGCAATCCTATGAATGTTTTAATTGTAAAAAACAGTATATTCAGGAGCAAAATCCAAGACAGAAATAATTTGATACAATATGTTACACCCCACACTAGGCAACATCTATAATTTCCACAATAATTAATTAATAGAGGGCAATCTTATCAAAGGTTAAGCAAGTACTCTAAATAAACATGCATTTCACTGTAAAACACATATTTTGAGATAAAAAACTGACTTTTGCGTTGTGCTCAGTGAAGATATAATGCTTTTTTGTCATCTGTTTTAGTATTGTACAGGACTTGTGAAACCAAAGCTATTATAAGAACTTTAATTCAGTTGATTTTGTTATCAAGGGCTCTCTCTTGTGGTTACATTGCGTATTACACAATAACTCCATTCTTTAGTTGCAGGAGTCTTGACTTTTGAGCCTGGAGATCTGGAAAACTGTGTTTTTTCTATCAGGCCTTGTAGTTAATTGCATTCATCTGGATTTGTAGGTTTAAATCAGACCCTGATTAAAGAGCTATAAGAGCAGTGCATGTGACTGTGCTGTGTCAGAGGCTTATGTGTGTAAAACCACCAGATCCGATGGAGGAGGAGACTTTCATGATTGCAGGGCTTCGGGACAACTGGAGGACCTCCACAGGACTGCAATTATCTGAGACTTTGCTGTGGCTGGACAGCAACATCAGGTGAGCTTTAGGAGAAGATGTAGATTAAGGCTTGGAAATGTAAGAGAATACAGTCTACTTTCAACACTATTGAAAACCTCACTGTTTTAATGATTTCATGCTATTGATTGATAAGGTACTGTATTCCCTTGTGTGTATCAGTGATACAAGAAGTCTACAAGTGGCCGTTCCCGACAGCATGGCGACCTGGAGCGCTATGGCGTTTGTAATGTCTGACAACTTGGGCTTGGGCCTCTGCTTGAAACCAGAGAAGGTTTGCTGATGTTCTTAGTCTTTGCAGCTATTGTGATTTTGGGATCACTTTACTGTATATCTCAATGGGATTACAATATTTTAATGAATGTAATATGTTTCTTTAATGCCTTCACAAGTTATTAAAAAAATGAAAGTGCCATTAACGTTGACGGTGTTCTTGTCAAGAAAGTTCAATCTAAGAAGATATTCTGATTGTCCTCCACAGCTGATTGTGTCCAAGGACTTCTTTCTCTCTCTGGAAATCCCAGAATGCATCACCAGAGGAGAGCAGCTTGTCCTCGAAGTCAACCTCTTTAACTATCTAGAACAAGCCTTAGAGGTCAGTGAACTGGGTTGAACATTCCATGTAGGGCAAGAGTTGTTTCTTTACTAAAACCTAAAGTATAATCATGAACTGTTATGAAGTATGTTATTTTGTGATTCACCAATTGTTAACCAGAATCCAAGTTGTTTTGTGAAGATGTATATGGAATCGACTGTCTTCCTGTTGAGGCAAACATGTTCCACATTGTCAAAATGGATTCATCATTAATTCTTTTTCCATGCCTCTTGGTCTGAAAAGGTAACTGTGCGCGTTGCTGAGAACCAGAGCTTTCAGTTTGTTGCGGGAGTAAATGAACATACAGTGACTTTAAAGAGCAAGTGTGGTGCCACCGCTCTCTTTCCCATCATGCCCCTGGTTCACGGAGAGATAACCATGTGTGTGAAAGCTCAAGCTGGTCAGGACTCTGAGGAGATTGTTCGCAAAATGCATGTGAAGGTAAAAAATGCTGACTCATTTTATAATGAGGTTTGGATTTCTAACTGCAGTCTTGATATAATGTAAAATATTGTATACCATGTAAAATCTTTTGATATACAACCCCAACAGTTCCCCTTCCCTCAGACTACATATCTCCATTATTCATTAGGACTAGATGTCCTCTACAGTAGTTGCAGATATCCAGTAACCAAACTCAAACTGTGTGTTCTCCCAGCCTGAGGGCAAAGAACATTCTTTCTCTGAGACACTGTTTCTAGAGGTGCCTCCATCCAGACGCAACCTGTCCAGACAGCTCCTCTTCTCCTTCCCACCAAATGTGGTGCCAGGCAGCCAGATGGCTCATGTAACAGTGGTTGGTATGTGCACCTCCCTACTGTATAGTATAAGTATTTTGTTATCACCAACAGAGCTCTGTTTAAGTTTACATGTCATGTGGATAAGGCACAATGTTTCCTTCTTTGTTTAGACATTGGACATGGTACCGTACAAGAACATGGGTGTTCACTGAAAGGATTTTGTTAACAGTGCTGGGTATTAGGTGATAGGATATGCACTATCAACACAATGTTTGTGTCCAGCCAACGCAGAGCAGCTGCTTGGTTGATTGTTATAATCAATCAAGTCTAGGGGTGTTGAGTATTTGTCCTAAACAGCTAACAAAGCAGTGTTTGTTGTTGAAAGCCAAACCATGTAGGCCTGGGTTTTGTCTGAACAACATTCCTCATCTGTTTTTTAACACCAAGAGGAGAATTCCCGCATCTTCCTCTCTGACATTTTATTGTCTTGCAGCAATATTTTAGTCTCTGTTCATGTCTTTTTCCCTCACTCTGGCCGCACATCTCTTCAGGGTTTTGGGTCTGACGTGTCCTCTTGTTAAATTATAATTTTGTCAAGAATGTTTGGGTTGTGTGTTGTTGTAAAGTGTTCATCCCTATGTGTGTGTGTGGTAGGTGATGTCTTGGGCCTGTCCATCACGGATCTGGCCTCACTTGTTGACATGCCTCAAGGTTGCGGAGAGCAAAACATGATTCACTTCGCTCCCAACGTTTACGTCTTGCAGCACCTGGTGCAACTGAACCAGTCCAATGAGAAGATAAAAAGCAGGGCTCTGTCATTCTTGATGGAAGGTGATTCATTTCTTCACACTGACTCCATGCGTCACCTATTAGCCCAGTGTGACATAAACCACAACCCTTACTGTTGATACAAAGGATCAGCCTAAATGTTGAATGATAAGAGTTGGTATGTAACTGATTCATTCTCATTTGTCTCTTCAGGGTATCAGAAAGAACTGCATTTTCAAAGAGCCGATGGTTCTTTCAGTGCATTTGGAGCCAGTGACTCAGCCGGCAGTACATGGTAGGGCTAAAGCAGGGGTTTCCAAACCCTTCCATGGAGGGCCTAGTGTATGCTGGTTTTTGGTCTTTCCCTTCAATTAGAGCCAAATTAGGACCTAGACTGCCAGGTGAGGGGAGATCCTAACCAATTAATGAGCTACTCCATCAGCCTTGTACAATGTGGAAGGGAAAACCTGCATACACTAGGCCCTCCATGGAAGGGTTTGGAGACCACTGGGCTAAAGTCCAACAGCAGGTCACCATAGTTGAGACTTACGTCATTAATTTAAAAATGTCTTCTCGCACTTTTCCACCCCACTGCTCCAGGCTGACAGCGTTTGTCCTGAGGTGTTTCCTGCAGGCCCAGACCTTGATGCCGGTCGACGGGGGTGTGGTCACCAGGGCCATGGTCTGGTTGGTCAAGCAGCAGAGATCTAATGGGGAATTCATGGAGATGGGCCGTGTCATAAACACTGAGCTGCAGGGAGGACTCGATGGACCCGTCTCCCTGGCTGCATACGTGCTGATGACTCTGATGGAGGACTCCAAATACGCAGTGAGGATGAGAAAATGTTTATTCACCATGTCGGTTGGGAGGGCTGAGCGTTTTCAACATTATTGAAGTCTAACAAACGAATGTCTTCTGAGTTCTGTAATTGTCCACTGTTGTATTTGGGCAGAGCATATTTCAACCCAATGTGCTCCTGACCAAGAGCTATCTGGAGGAACGTGTGTCCAAAATGGTGTCCAGTAACTACAGTCTGTGTCTGGTGGCGTATTCCCTGGCTCTAGCCAACAGTCCTGTGGCGGCTAAAGCCCTGGATGAGCTCATGGCAAGAGCTGAATACAAAGGTGATAATGGATTGGTCAATACAGTGTACAGTCGTATGCAAAGGTTTAGGCACCCCTGACAATTACCATGATTATCATCTATAAATAATTTGGTGTTTGGAGCAGCAATTTAATTTTGATCTATCAAATAACTAAAGGTCACAATAATATTTCAGTAGTGAAATTAGGTTTATTGGATGAACAGAAAATGTGCAATATTTAGCAAAATGAAATTAGATAGGTGCATAAATTTGGGCACCCCAACAGAAATATCACATTAATATTTAGTTGAGCCTCCAGAAATATCAGCCTCTAGACGCTTCCTATAGTCTGTAATGAGTGTCTGGAATTTGGATGAAGGTATTTTGGACCATTCCTCCTTGTAAAACATCTTCAGTTCAGTTAGGTTTGATGGTTGCCGAGCATGGACAGCCCGCTTCAAATCATCCCACAGATTGTCAATGAAATTCAGGTCTGGGGACTGGGATGGCCATTCCAGAACATTGTACTTGTTACTCTGCATAAATGCAAAAAAAAATAGTAGATTTTGAGAAGTTTTGGGTCGTTGTCTTGTTGATATATCCAGCCCCGGTGTAACTTCAACTTTGTGACTGATTCCTCTACATTATTCTCAAGCATCTGCTGAAATTGAGTGGAATCCATGCAACCCTCAACTCTTACAAGATTCCCAGTACCGGCACTGTCCACACAGCCCCACAGCATGATGGAATCTCCCCCAAATTTTACTGTGGGTAGCAAGTGTTTGTCTTGGAATGCTGTGTTCTTCTGCCGCCATGCATAACGCCCCTCGTTATGACCAAATAACTCCATCTTTGTTTTATCAGTCCACAGCACCTTCTTACAAAATTAAGCTGGCTTATCCAAATGTGCGTTTGCATACCTCAAGCGACTCTGTTTTTGGCGTGTGTGCAGAAAACGCTTCTTCCGCATCACTCTCCCGTAAAGCTTCTTCTTGTGCAAAGTGCGCTGAATTGTTGAACGATGTACAGTGACACCATCTGCAGCAAGATGATGTTATAGGTCTTTGGAGGTGGTCTGTGGGCTGTTTTTTCCGTTCTCACCATCCTTCGCTTTCGCCTCTCTGATATTTTACTTGGCCTGCCACTTCTGGCCTTAACAAGAACTGTGCCTGTAGTCTTCCATTTCCTCACCATGTTCCTCACAGTGGACATTGACAGCTTAAATCTCTGCGATAGCTTTTTGTAGCCTTCCTCTAAACCATAATGTTGCACAATCTTTGTTTTCAGGTCATTTTAGAGTTGTTTTGAGGCCCCCATGTTGCCACTCTTCAGAGGAGAGTTAACGAGAACAACAACTTGCAATTGGCCACCGTATTTTTTTTTCATGATTGGATGCACCTGTCTATGAAGTCCAAGGCTTAAAGAGCTCACCAAACCAATTGTGTGTTCCAATTAATCAGTGCTAGGTAGTAACAGGTATTCAAATCAACAAAATGTCAAGGGTGCCCAAATTTATGCACCTGTCTAATTTTGTTTTGATGCATATTGCACATTTTCTGTTAATCCAATGAACCTCATTTCACTACCAAAATATTACTGTGTCCTTCAGTTATTTGATAGATCAAAATGAAATTGCTGATCCAAACACCCAATTATTTATAAATGAAAATCATGGATATATGGCTATATATCATGGATATAACTTTTACATACGACTGTATGTGCCTGAGACGGTATGACTACACTACATGTTGACAACAATTAAAATCTTTTTTTTTATCGTCTCAATCTTTCGTTGTGTGATAATGTGTTTAGCATGTACGTATTGTAGATAACGGGACAGCTACTTGACTTGTTTGAACCTCTTTGACATCGTATCTGTTGCGTTCCCTCCCAGACGACGTCCCGACGTGGAGGTCATCCAGCCCTGAGGTGTCTGACTCGTGGCAGCCGCGCACAGCAGAGATAGAAATGGCTGCCTACGTTCTACTGGCGCTCCACGCTGAGGCCAGAATTGAGGAAGGCTTCACCCTCATGAAGTGGCTGAGTGAACAGAGAAACCATCTGGGAGGATACGGGAGCACGCAGGTACGAAACGTCCTGCCTAGCTTTCTCCTTGCTCATATCAAGGTATAGTCTTGATCTCAATGCAAACCTCTCCATTCAACAACAGTGATGAAAAAATGATAGCACATTTGACTTTTCCCTCTGTCAGGACACGGTAGTTGCCCTGAAGGCCCTGACTGTCTATGCTGCGTTAAGTGGGGCACAATCTATTGAGCTGGGGCTGGAAGTCTCCAGCTCCGCCTCACCAACTGTGTTCCACTTCAACATCACCTACAACAACCACCTGGTTAATCAGATCAGAGAGGTAACTCATTTGGTCTTAGTGGTCTTTAATCAGGGTCTATTTCAAAATGGCAGTTGAATGCCAAATCCGCTATATGCTATTATCAACCATACATTATCTGACAGCATACACTGGAAATGAAAAACTACAATGCATAGTCTCTTCTCATTATTTTACCCTTATTTTTATACCCTCCAAATTGGTCATATCAAATTCCCCAACATTATTTCATCCAGAAAGTGGGATGTGTCTGAAGGTCGATCGCATGCTTCCTCCAAGCACGTGTCGCCAAGCTCTCTGATTTTTATCAAACTGCTCGTTCAACAAAAAAGCCTTGATTCACACATTGGAGGCTATACCAGGGCTATACGATCATCAGCTATGATTGAATTCACAAGCTCTGAACCTACACAGAAGGAGTCACTACACAATAGCACGACAAAGTCTCCTCGTCTGACTACCTACACCTACTATATACGTGATGCAGATACACATTGAAGGGCCAGGGTTCCAGTGGGAAACCCAATGGTTCATGCTACTGCATCTTGCACTGCATTGGCCCAAAAAAAATGTTCCAATACAACCTCCCATAAAGAAGTTCATTTTCACAATTCCCAAACTTACTTGATTGTTATTTCTGTTGCGATCCAAATATCCTTTGAATTCTTCCATGAAAAATTTTCGGGGACGTTTTTTTTAGTTTTTCATTACTCACTAGCAAATGCATGTTTTTGGTTCTACAAAAGCTGATTGGTTCATGCTGGTTTAATGTACTGTTGGTCTCCTGCACAGGAACTCAATGTGGAACTAACTGTCGAAGGATCTGCGTATGTTGTTAGTGAGTAGATTAAGTTGAAAAGAAATAGACGTCCAGTTGTATACTGTATGTCAGTGATACACATTCCTCAAGTACACATCCATGAAGGATTTCACAGGCGCCCAACCTACACATAATCTCTAGACAGCGATGTGACAAGTTACCCCCGTCCAACCATCCATACGTTCACCCTGGGCAGCGCCGTACCAATTTGTGACCATTTTATTTATGACCCTGGCCACTGTGACACAGTTACGCCATGCCACACAAAGGCCGCCTAATGTACAGTTTATTGATGTACATTATAGATATGCTATTACTAGATATTTTTCCTTTTTCCAGATAGAAATTGAACAAGACTTGGTCATTGATGTATTTATGGAGGGAAGAGGATTCGCCTTTCTTCAGGTATTGTCACATCATCAGATGTCATTTCCAATTTCGTATTCGTTTTCATTGGCCATCTTATCTGTTTGAAAGTACATGTTAGTGTATACTGTGTAGAAGATACTGTTTAAGAAGCCTCTTCACGGATCGATCAGCGGCTGAAAATATACAGGTAGGCTTTGCTAAACAACAGGAGTCATCACGGAGAATCTAGATCAGCAAAATGACCAGATGCCCCAGACGGGGGTAGCTAGCAGTCCTCTGGTAAGGATTGACCCTGGGGCTCAGGTCCTTGGAGGCAACAGAACATGGTAACAAATACAACCATGAAAGAAGAGAGATGCAACAATTAAAAGAGAGAATAAAATACCTCTCAAAATGTGGAAGAATACCATGAAACGGTAATGCATCACAGTAGGAAAAACAAATTATATACACAAGCTAATTTTCTTTTTTTTTACTGAAAAAACACACAAAAAAGCAAAACAGGATGAGAGACAAATACCTTTTCTTATTTAGATGTTGTAGTCCAGTGACCTTCTGTAAAAATTGACTTCTGAGACAACCTCCCTGTGAGAATAAACACTTTATTAGCTGTTAGTTTTCGTATTACTGTCCTGTATCTAGTAGCAAATATTTCTGTCCCATAGTATTTTATCTCATGTTCAAAGAGCTGAAATGTTGCTAGATTGAAATAGAGACAATTCTGTTTTTCTGCCCATGAGCAAGACAGTTCACTTCAGTTAGATCATGGCTTGTAACAGCCAGATTGTGAGTTTGATTCCCACAGGGAGCCGTTATGAAAAATATGAAGTACTTCTGGATAACAGCATCTGCCAAATTATGTAAATCTAAACTTACCTTATAAAATTAGTGTAAAATGAATTAAAGCATGAGGTATACATTAGTTTATTTTGAAGATATTACAGTGTCACGACATAGGTCTAACTTGTACTTCCTGGGAATCAGTTGAACGTGTTCTACAGCGTGGAGGACAAAGTGGCCTCTGAAAAGAGCAACGCTAAGCAAGACCATGAAGGTTTCTCTCTGGATGTCAATGTGATCGATGACGAAAATGACCTAGACCATATCAACATATCCATTCACACCAGGTAAATCACGCCCATGTCTATGGAAATAGCAAGCTCATTCAATTTCTGATACAAACATGTTTTATTTTAAGCCACTTTTCCCCCAAAGTGTTTGACGTTTGTGTTGTAATATACCTCCACCATATATAACGATTAATCACGTTTTATGTTAGCCTGTTGGCGAGCCAGATGATAGCTCAGACAGGTATGGTGCTGCTCGAGGTGGACGTGTTGAGTGGCTTTACGCTCGCCCCGGAATCTATTGCTATTGGAGACGTGGTAAAAAAGGTGGAGAGTTCGTCTGGGAAAGTTATCCTCTATTTAGATTCAGTAAGTTGAACATACATATTCGACGACTGTCTCGTGTTCAGATATAATGCAGCGATGTTTCACAATTTATTTGCTGCATGTTGGATTGTACATTTGTGTGTCATTTCATATCAAAACTGTTATTTGCAGTTGACAACAAAAGAGGTGCACATCACATTAACATTGATGAGAGTTTTTAAAGTCTCTCTCGTGCAAGATGCTGTGGTTCAGGTGTACGACCACTATGAACCTAGTAAGTAACTATTTAATCAGACAACAACCCATTCAGATGATCACCTATTCTTAGTCTTGTCACCATTACAATATTTATTAATACAATAATTTCCTTGGATATCTTATAGGGCGTAGAGCGGTTAGGTCCTACAACTCACATATGATGGAGAACCTGAATTTCTGTGCTTTCTGTGGAAGAGAATGCAACCTCTGCATGGAACAGGTCCTCATCTCAGGCTCCTCCGGCGCCTCCACAAAGAACAGAGCCATCTACTGTTTGGGAATTTTACCAGCTTTAATCATAGCTCTACTGTTAACCACATTATATATTAAGAAAAATAAGGATAGAGCTTCTAGGGTGGGTGGGTTTTGTTTTCATTCCAAGCAGGTATCATCTTCCTACAATACTATAAATTAATACCGGTTTATTACTATTCTATTAAAAACATTTTATTCACTTTGGCTGGAGAATGCTAGAGTGATTAGCACTTCATTGGAAAAACATAAAAAGATTGCCAGTTATCCATGTACTGTCTCTACTCATCTGCTGCTGTCATTAACTGTTCTTTCTCATAATTACATTTTTTAAATGGGTACAATCTGAGTTATGTTTAATTACCGTAGTTGTTTTGATGTACTGGAACAAATGTTGAATGTACTTTTATTTGTAGGTCATAGTTTCCCATCTAATATTATATTAATAATTTGCCAGATTAAATAAATCTTGATGTGCAATTTACATTCTGCATATTTGATCAGAGAACAGAAGTGATTGATTTACATCTCTTTCCTTTTATGGGAACAAAGCACACATGTTAAGTGCAGGTAATAAAGTGAATCAAGATTTATCCAGCCAGCACTTTAAATGACTCCCTGAAATTGAATCCCTTGTGGGTTAAATCTGTTTGAGCTCAAAATGATGTATGGCACACTTTGCAACATCTGGTTGTTGCGTGCACTGGACTATTTTGAGGGTTTCTAAGAGTAAATCTAACAGCTTTAGGAGAGATGGCCCTTTCTGCCATGCTAAGAGAGGCCCGGGTTCCTGGATAGTGTCAATCAACTTGTATACAACCAGGATGAAAGGAGTTGGATCTGAAACTCTTAGGGAAGGAATGTATAATCTCCAATGTCTAACTGTCTGTAGAGCAACGCTCATTGAGTTATCTCTCATCGTATCTTCAGTGAGCTGTAGATGAAAGCTGCGTGACGTGTTTGTTGACATTGTGACTAGCTTTTGCCCTGCAATACCTTGATCACACTGCACGTACAGTACACAACAACAGAGAATCAACATTACTTCGACATACTATTCCTTACCCGCCTGATGTACCGCCAGCTGAATAGGACATGTTAGTGTTCTGGCCAATTACACTACTCTTCTGTTTCAATTGTCAGACAGACAAACAGACAGACATACTTACAGACAGACTTCAAATTACATTGAGTGCTCACTGTATGCAGCTGCTGTATCAGAAATGATCCAGAGTACCAGCATTCACAGGCCATTCCGTGGATTCCATAAACATACTGAATGATTTAAAACTACAGTGCACTGCAACCTGCCAATCTGTCCCGCCAGCTGGCTGTGTGGTCCAATATAACTCAGAGATGTGACACACTGTGGCCAGCCAGAGATGTGAAACAACTGTCGTCCCCAGAGAAAATACATGTGATTGTTATTAGTCACAAGAAAGACACAATTCACAGGTCTTGCTTGTTCCTCATGGGTGGGGTGAGTTGTGACATCACGGCACTCAAAGACACTCACATGGTGCTACTGTACTTTGATGGCACACATTTACATCGCGTCAGCCTATGGGAGTATAAACAATTCACATCGGTTGGGAACACACACTTTTTCTAAACAAATGTAAAAGAAATACACCATTACTTCACATAATGGTGACAGGCTGCTCTATACGCAGACGACCATGGTGAGCAAGGTTTGGTGCAGCTCCAAATTTCAAACAGTACTCCTGAGCAGCCATGGCAATGGGTTGTCAAACATACACTTCCCATGTATATACATTTTATTTTACTGAAAAAAACAACACCTTATTGTTTATAATTTAATATAGTGAAGTTCTTCAATACTGCTGATGTGTAGTAGTAGTTCAATACAGATTTGTCACTTTTCCAACAGACTGGCATACCATTATCAGCCAGTAGATGGCAGCCTTGTTATCCATCTCTTGAATCCAAAGGGGGTGTTATAGTTCCAGATAACATGGAACATAGTATGTAACCTTCAATCTCACTGTCTTTTAAGAATCCAGAAAATAGCCTGCATTTACACAGGAGAATGTCATGTTTAAATGCAGTTTTTCCTCCAGATGTTTAAGTCCATTCATTTTTCATGACAATATAATTTCCTATGATGTCTTTGCTTTAGACCACAAACACAAAATTTGGCACGCAGTTTTATTGTACCGGTAATAGGTTGAGTGTAATTTAATTGCCTATTGCAAACCTTTTCTTTTAGAGATTGCTAAGATATAAATTGGTGATAAAGTTGTTCTCTATGAGGTCTTAATAAGGTGTTAATGTAAGTTAGGAACTAGAAACAAATGACAGAGTGGCAAATTCAGTGTTTTTGAGACAAAGTAGCACTGCGACATAGATCCATTAGTCCCCTTCATAGCTCTTACCTTCTCTCTGGAAGACACACAGTCTAGACCAGTGGTGGGCAATAATTTTTGCTTAAGGCCCACATTGGGTTTTTTAAACCAAGTGAAGGGCCACATACTACAGCTATGGCTGAAACAATAGGATATAGGAAATGTTATTTCATAAAATTATCAAAGGGCCGTATCCGGCCCGCAGGTCATACTATGCCCCCCCCTTCCTCCGGTCTAGACAGACAGATGACTCAGTAAGCCAAACTTTTAAAGGTTTGTGTTTTTACATGCTCACATGCTATGATTAATACAATTAGAAATTTTACTGTATGATGGTTATTTTATTTTTATATTTTTTATTAAGGTTGAAACTGAAATGAACAATGAGGACAGAAAAATGCACCCTATAATGTATAAATATATTTATATACATTATTTTACCATCCCTCTCACCAAAAATGCCACCCCAAACCCAAACATGCCCTCCCAGAGGTAAATAACCCTACCTCTGAAAATCAGCCTTATTCTGAGTGAGAATAGGGAAAAAGTTGGCAAAGAAGAGTGCAGGTAACGAGCGAGTCACGTTCACTCCAAGATACTTGAAGCCAGAGCGGTTAAGCTGAAAGGGAAAGTCTATCTGCTAAAGCTGAAATGCTGATGGATTGATTGGGAAGCACTCACTGTTTTTATTAAGCTTAATTAACCAGAAAAGGATCCACAGTTCTTCAGAATAGAGAGAATGGCGGGTAAGGAGGTTACAGGGTTACATACATAGAGAAGCAGGTCATCAGCATACAATGATAATGCTCAATGCTCTCCCGCGATACACCCTGGAAAGAGATGTAGGCCCATTATAGCAATGGTGAAGAGTAAGGGAAACAGAGGGCGAGCCTCCCTGGTTCCGTGTTCCAGTGCAAAGTAGTCAGAGCGAGTGTCATTGGTACAGACACTAGTCCTTGTGGATGCATACAGAAGCCGGATCCACAAGCTAAATTTGTCCCCAAGTACAAATTCTTTAAATATTGATAATAGTAAAGGGGCCAGCTGGGTGTGAAACTTCTTAAAGAACTCAGTTGGAAATCCATCTGGACCTGGAATGTTTTAGCATCCTTGGTGGATAAAAGGTTAAATTCAGACTGCTAGTCCAGGTGTTGTTTATATAGCTCTGGTGATGGTGACTGAGCATATTGGCGGTCCAGGTCCAGGATAGCTTTTGCAATGTCATCCAATTTAGCCTTCTGGGTTTTATTTAGATGAGTAGAGTAAGAGACAATCTCACCTCTGTTATGTTACTGATCTAGGAACCCCACAAGTCAGTAAGAGGGGTCATGAGTGCAAGTAAGGAGACAGATACACAGTATACTGTACAAATGAAGGGTTTTATTTACCCACACAGTAATTCAAATAATAATAATGATGATGGGACAAGGGGCTGGACCAAACAAAAAAAAAGAAATTAAAAGTCCCCACCCCTAACATCTCCCAACACAAAACTCTTAAACTAAACTGGCACACGATCAAGGCGCCCTAACCAAAATACAGGTGGTCCACCCAGATCTTGTCTAGTGTTCTTAGACAAGGAAGTTACTCTATGGGTGGTGTAAGCCCAGGGCATCTTGCCTAAAAAATCCCACATTCTCCCCTCTTCCTGGGAAGACAAATGAAACAAAGGTTTAGTGACAAATGAAAACGATGAATAATCAGGTGGACAAAAACAATACTACACTGAGCACTCTCAACACAATACTGATATTACATACAAGCACAACTAACACATTAAATAGGCCTAAAAGCTCACACACTAATAAACAACAAGCTCTCACTCAAAACAACACAACTAAATTGAGAAGGCAACCTGACACAGCTTCTGCATTACACAACCAGAGAGAGAGCAAACAAACACAAAATGGCACATTTTATACAGCAGAAGGGAATGATGGGATACGATGATGATTGGAACCAGCTGAACCAGATAACGGGAGGGAGGAGTCATTGATAAGTGATGATGGAGAACTGATGAGCGCCACGTAGGGAGGTGCTGCGTGAGACTACTGTAGATATTGATCATTACCCTGGGGTGTGTAGAGTAGAAGTAGGGGTGTGTAGACAGGATAGGGTGTCATCTCATAGGTGGTGTTTTGGGAAGGCAGACTTGGAGGAGTATCAGCGTGTGTGATGGCGTGTGGACAGGTGTAAGAAGATGTGTCAGTTGATGTGTCTGCAGAGTCAGTGACGGCCGGGTGGGGTCGAGGGCTGTATTTATATTTCTTAGGGTGACTGGTTTAGATAGGATAATTTGAATTGGGTGGGCTGTGACCGGCCTCACACTCCGATACAGTAGATGGCAGTATATGCACCTTTAAGTTGGTTGTGATCTGCCATAATTTCATTGAAAGAGAAGATGATGAGCACCACCTGCACAGAATTGACACAGAGCGAAGACAAACACACAGAGAACACGATACAGAACAGGAACACAGAATAATATACATACATTTTATACTTATACTTGGGGACGTAACAGCCTTTAAGAAAGGCCTTAAGTGTCTCACATAGGAGTGAAGTGGATGTTGAGCCTGTCTGATTAGAATACAGGATGTTATCAATGGAGGTATTGATAAAGACACAGAAGTCTACATTAGATAGCAAATCAATAGTTTTATGGAAATATGCAATAACAATAATATAGCTACGGTATAAGAACAAGGAATTTCACACATTACATTGAGGTTTCTTGTATAATTAATATAGCATCCTTGTTCAATGATCATTTAGTTGGTGATCATCATTTACTAACACTTTAAAATGTCTAGAAAGACTTTATTATCTGTCACTAAATGTTATTCCATATTTTTTTGGTATTTTCTAAAAGCTGTTGATTATGTGGAACTTATGCACCCAAGAGCAAGTTATTCTAAAGCTGTTACAATGACTTATACAAACTTTGAAAATTTGTTTCACTGTACATTAAGATTTGATCAATTTTAAAAAGTGTCAGACAGTGTTAATTATCTCAGAAAGCAGGATGTCTCTTAGAATGCAAATTTAAATGTAAATTTAAGCTAGTGTGACCAAACAGGTACAATGGCCAGAAGTTTACCATAGCTTGTGAGCCAGCGGGAAAGTGTTACTGCAACCTTTAGGCCAATCGGAGGGGGGACCAACCTATAGAAACATCAGACAAGCTGGCGCCTGGTCAAGACTGGTTAACCAGTACTAGTTAATTTGAATCCAGGTCTCATAGCCATTGGTGGGATTTTGTACTAATGCTAACAAATTGGACCAATAAGGAATCAGTATTACATTTCTGTTGTGACATCATTCTCTGTAGAAAAATGAAAGATAACTAATTGCCAGGAGTTCTATCTGCAGAAACAACTCGGCTATAAACTGTTGATTAAAACATTTAAGTCAATGCTCCATTTTCTACACATCCTCCGGACTCTGAGCAAATTATTTTGATGAGTACATCATTTAAGACACTACAATACAAGGGACTTGAATCTCTAGCATGGAGGGCTACGGGGATGAATTGAAATAACTATGTCAAGAGTAAGGAGGCCATGATCTGATATTACAATTGGTAAATATTCAGAAGATGTTACATTCATTAGAAGAGTGTGATCCCCAAAAAGGGTAATCAAAATGGGGGAAAGAGTGATGTACATGTGAAAAGAAAGAATAGTCACAAGTCCGTGGATACTGAAACCTCCATGGATCAGTGCACCCATTCTGAGTCATAAAGTCTAATTTGGCCTTTGACATGTTAAGAGTGGGACACATTTCTGGGGTTGAAGCAGCCCAGAGTCGGATCAGTACACAGTTCAGGTCTCCTGCAAAGATCAGTCGGTGAGTGTTTAGTGAGGGGATTTTCCACAACAACCTATTGGCAAAGTCAAAATCATCAAAATTAGGAGCATAAACATTGACCAATACTACAGGGGTGTGCAAGATGGAGCCTGTTACAATTGGATAGCCCCCATTACTGTCTGATACAACATAATTAGCTGAAAAATATATTATTTTACTAACCAGAATTGCAACCACTCTGTCTTTAGAATTGAAGTGGGAATGGAATACCTGAGTAAATTTTGTAGCCTCGGATGTTCTTTAAAATCGTAAGTGGGTCTCCTGTAAGAATATTACATCTACTTTAAGCTTCAAATGGGAGAAAACATGTGACCTCATGTTTGCACTATTTAAAGCCTGGACATTCCAACATGAGAATTTAACAGGGACATCGCCTGCTCAACCATCCCCAACATTTGAATTAATAGCCGTAAAAAATAATGCTTGTCTAACAGTGTACATTTTTTGTAAATAATACCATGGTGCTGAGTATTGTTGCGAACCATGTCCATTCCTTTATGACCACAGTGTACCCATCTTCTAATGGCTCCTTCCAGCAGGATAACATGCCATGTCACAAAGCTCACATCATCTTAATATCAATACCATCCCAGTATCTCATTCAAATTGAGCAGCTTCGGGATGTGGTGAAACCGGAGATTTGCATCATAGATGTGTAGCTAACAAATCTGCAGCAATTGTGTGATGTAATAATAACAATATGGACCAAAATCTCAAAGAATTAAGGTAGTTCTGAAGACAAAAGGGGGTCCAACCCAGTACTAGCAAGGTGTACCTAATAAAGTGGTGGTGTGTGTACATGTATATCAAATGTGTTTTTGTGCAATTCCCTGTAGAATTAGGTCACATGCATAGCTTTGTCATACACACCATACAAAAACTTTAACACAGCACCATAACATGTTACACTAAACAGGTCCAGAGCGCTATTCTTCATTATAAACAGGAAGCGAGGCCCCCATCCACACAACATTAATAAACACACAACATAAAACAATGGCCTTTAAGCTTGCATCGCTGTTTTTTTACGTCGTTTGTCCGGCATTCACAACTGTTTCACAGCTCTGGGTGAATTTGAAAGCATTCTACTGTCCAGCCCACAAAGTCAAATTTAACACATGTGCTTGTTCATTTCAATTGTAAAACAGATTTGCATTTAATGTACATAATTGCATTGAAACATTTAGAAGTAGTATCTATTGGTGTCATTTTTGGTGTGCACTTGAGAAATCTTTCATATAGGCTTGCATGATTGGCTAGGGCATGATCCCTGTGCACATAAATAAATAAATAATAATAGTACCTCCAAAATCAAAGTGCCCATTTAGTGCATCACAGTAATCACAAAAAGTGTCCAAGCCAGCCAGATTCACTTTTCATGGAGTTAAAACGCAAATAAAATGGTAAACTTACTAAAAATGAAAATATGCCCTTGAATACAGACTATAATAACTATAACTGAAAACATGTCCTTGGTTACAGTCTACTGAATTAGCAAGGACTCTTACAGTTTGGAATGCATGAACCATCACGCTATCAAGCTGCGTCATCTTTAATGCTGCCATCAGAAAAACAAATGAGGTGCATTCGAACGTTCAGCCTCATGCATTGCCAAAGTGCCAAATTCATACCATCAGTGTGCATCAAATTGGAAGTCAAATAGTTTCTTCTTCCTGAATGTTCACTGTGGAGGAGCGGTGGGAAACACAGGGAGAACTTCAGTCATTTTTCATGAAGAAGTCATCTCACTGGAAGTAATGTAGCCCTCTTCATGTCAACAACTAAGCTGAAGTCTGGGAATAAAAACACCTTTCTACTTAAACCAGTTGCTCTCTGTCCTTCCGGAGTAGCGCAGCTTCCTTATCATGAGAGTGGAATCGGGTTATGAAGACATGTGGTTTAGCACTGTAATCCCACCTAGATGTGCTAGAAAAATAGAAGGGAGGACCTCTGAGAAGAACCCAGCCAGGGACCGAGGAGAATAATTTCTTTCAACACACTCTGGAAGTCCAACCACACAGAGATTATAGTCTGGAGCGACATTTGAGGTCGTCAGTTTTCTCTGCTAGCTGACAGTTTTCTTTTTCCAGGTGGGCGACTATTTGCTACAATCCGGTCACTATAATCAAATAGATCATTCTCAAATTCTTGAAAATTGTAGGCCTGTTTGTCAACAGCTACACGTACCCCATCGAAATGGGGGCAAAACATGCGTCAATGGACATTTTCATCTGGAGCACAAGAACATGTCAGGACTCCGCCCTCCTGAGCTGTCTTCCCTGTCCCTTTTGGTCCCCATTCTGGTTCCTGGGGTTCCCCTGCACTCCCTGATCACCAGTTTCAGTGTCATTATCACCTACACCTGCTTCCCGGCCACCCCTGGGTTGATTACCTCCCTCTCCCTTTATTAGGGAGTTGAAGTCAGTCAACGAACTGCCGGATTATTGTATAGCCACGTAAATATTACCATTTTGTGTTCTTACTTACTTAGTCTATGTTCCTAGTTCCCAGTGGTTTTTCTGTTCTAGTATTTGTTCCTCATTGTGCTATTTTTGTTCCTTCTAGTTCCCGTGTACCGAACCCTGCCTGGACTACGACCCTCTCTGTGAACCAAACCCTGCCTGGATGACAAACCCCTCTGTGTACCGAACCCTGCCTGACCCCTGACCATTCTTGCCTACCGGACTGAAGCCTTACACCAACACACAACAATTCCACAATAAACATTGTATCATTTTTCATCTCTGCTTCTGGTTCCTTACCTTCTCCTGTGCCGTTCCTGACAGAACAGCTGTAATATCCAGGATGAACTCGCCTCGGAAGGCCTTCAGGTGGGATTCCAGCTCTGCCAACATGACAGGGATGTTCGATGAAGGCAGGTGCCATGACACAGGGAGTCGGTCGCTTCCGAATGGACTACTGAAACGGGTTGTTTTCCATTAAAAGATTTAGGCATTTGGTGGAAAATGTGAGGTTGAAACTAATTCATAAAATTTAAATAAACAAATGGTAGAAATTAGACTGTTATGTACAGTATAAGTAATCATTATTTGTCTCTTGTTTCTGATCAATTTAATGCGAACACTGGTGAATGAATGTTTTAATTACTATCAAAACACATGTAAATTCCTGGGTCTTCTAAAAGTTTTGATTGGTAGTACATGGTCAGAGAAAATGCTATTATTACAAAAAGACAACAACAAAAAAACAGCTGTTGAACTTGATATTGCATCAAAAAAGAAATCTCAGAATTTGGCTGATGGTCCAGACATCTGTCCTTAACATTTATATTGTCGGTTTCTACATTTCTGGACAACATCAGGACCAGGCCATTAAAATGGAAACATAAATAACATCCACTGAGACTGGTGAAATGTGTTCAGATAAAATAACATTGGTCCCTCTGAGATGGTTTGCTAAGATACTGTGAGGATGTAGATGAAATAAACAAAGAACAGACATAATCCCCACACCCTAAGGGGAGGTCTGCTGAGCAAAAATATTAACATGTGCACCAGTGATGCTCCTGAACAGATCTGACACAAATAAATCCACAACTGTTGACTTTATTTCAAATAATCTTCAGTGATTGCAAGGGAATGAGTTTGGTATTTTAAATCACTCTAAATCACTCTGTGTGTAAATTCACATTGGGTGTTTGAGGCCTGTTAGTGTACTGTGAATCAAACAGGAGTACTATATCTGGCATGATTCCTAATAAATTAAACTATTATATGAAAGACATTTTGGGCACCTCAACCAGCCAGAAGACAGAGAATGAAGGAACTGTCTGGTCACGGGCAACTTGCTGGGCTGTAAAGGCTGCCATGATGAGGCGTATGTTTGGCAGGCCATGCTCCAGTCATCAGGGAGTCATGGAAACTCCTTTGAGCTTTTATCCCACCCAGATTGTGTATTTACACAACCCATTTAGCTACTTGGTGCTAGACTCTCGGTGCACCTCCAGAGCGATTCGCAGACAGCGCTGCTCTGCTGCAGGGAGTTTTGCTGTATTAACCCAGACTCAGAGTGCTTACAGAGACTGTAGGGACAAAGAAGTCTAAGCCATGTCTTTTAGTCATCCATCCTGGACATATCAAACCACCCCAAACCTGCCCCAATACCATAATACTTCCAGGTAGATGTGACACAGGCTTGCAGTCTGAAAGAAACTGTGTCATCATAACTGTTGAAACTACTGAATTAAGCCGCACTACAGACTATAGTTCTAATAGTTTAAATAGTTTTTTACATTATACATCAACAAAATAAAACGTTTTACACAATGTCTCTTATTCTCTAATCTCTAATTAGCAAACACAAAGACAACTGTGTGAGGTGAAATTATTTCTACGGGTACATCTCGTCAAACAACAATTATAGAACTAATGTACATAGAACAATTCTAAAATCCACACAAAAATATATATAATGGGTGCGCTATAGAACCATAATGCAGATCCCGAAACATATTTGCTCTAAATATGTTGGTTGAAAATCTTTTTTAAACATTCAAATTCTATAGAGCCTATAAAATTACGAAAATACAACAGCATAAATATGAGATGTTATAATGCAGACTGTTTGTTTCTTTATAACACTCAAAAATTGAACAATTTTTAAAGTGAATAAACTGCAAAACAGCCCCACTTTCTAATTGCGCAACATGTGACCTGTATAAGTTAGTTGAAAATCGATTTTACCTTCTACATCAACGAAATAAAACAGAACAAAACGTATGACTGGTTTATCTCTGAATGAAGTAAATGTGGTGGATTTTCTTTCTATAGACTAAAGAATTCTAATTCTATGAAGGCAAAAAAATATATGATAATAGGCTACTACATCATGTACATATCCTTTGATATTATATATATTTTGTGTATTCAAGTGTTATATATTATCTTTAAAAACAACAACAATCTCCATGTAATTAATCAGTTTTGAGACATTTTACTTAGGCCTATAAAAACACAATTTGTGGTGTTGCTCTTTATCGCTAGATGCAGTGACGGCTTGGCTGGAGGTTGCAGAGGAGAGAGCGGTTTTTAATGAGGATGATTTGTATGCTAATTACTAGGGCTGGGCAATAATTCAATATTTATTGTTATCAAGTTTTTTTTAAATAATATCGAGAAGAATATCCCATATCGACATATCGCGAAAACAGCTGGTTTTGTTCTGAAACAAAGAAACATCAACAAATGAGGAGTATTTCATATTGCTTGTAGTTCAGTTTTACCTGAAACTTCTGAACAGAAATATAACAAGGTCAACCAATATTTTTTTGTATGGATTGTTTTTATTTGTTTATACAGCAGACTATACACTTTGATTTCATCAAGTCACAGCAGGTCCTTTCAATATATCATTAGGCATATCGTATCGAAAAAATATATATTTTATATTGTGATATCATTTTTTGGCCAAATCGCCCAGCCCTACTAATTACGCTGATGGGCGTCAGCAGTTGGCGGTTTTAGGTAGTGTGGAAGGCCTGGCGGTTCTAGTGTTAATTTCGTACAGTATATCGTACCAAATGTCTAAGCCACACACAAATTTGAAGTTAAGCATTTTACCTGCTATGCACTTTGCTTCTGACTGCGTTTTCACCCAGTTGCTTCCAGTGAGGTTATCATTATCTGCAATTGAGAGAACAGCATCAAACACTTCATCCAGTTTCTGCAGAAGTAATTCGGTCATTCCAGCTCCACTTAAATCTTTTAATTCCAGGAACTCCAAAAAAGACTCCTGAAAGTTTACACTGCCTGTCACATTACCGCACGTTTTGTTCACTGTAACACATCTAACAGTGTAATTTGTTCAATTTTACTTATGTCAAGTGTGCAGTCTAAAACCAAAGAGTAGTATTCTGCCATTTTTACCAGTGACACCACAGTTTCCTTAATCAGTGTGGCTAATAACTAGATTATCTCATTTTGAATATTTTTACCCAAGTAATGTTTGTGGATTTTGTCTGATTTGTGATCCTTCTGAGATGTTCTTTCATCACACTATCAATCATCCCCATTAGTTCCATGAATTTAAGAAAGTTTTCATTATTAGGCTCAAATAATTTATCTGAACTCCCATGCAATTCTGTTTTGAGTGTCCAGTACTCTTATCAAGTCAATCAGTCGTTCCAATACATTCTGCCAGTGCTGTGTTTCACCATTAATAATGTGTTGATTTTCATCATCAATAGCTATGTTTGAAATAATTCTCCTCTCCAGTTCTTTCCACTTTTGAAACAACTCTTTGACTTTTGAAAGTCCAGGTAATCTGGGGCCTTCTCATGCTTGTTTAAAATCGTATATACATTCTTCCAATTTTGGGTACTTATCCCAAAGAGAAAATTTAGCATTTTGACAAAAAGATTTTGCAGCAGAATTCAAATGCAGCATTTGAATAACGCAACTAGCTAGCTATGAAGGTATGACCCTGTGTAAAAAAATTATAATCGGTGATCGCAATCCTTTATGCAGTGACGCAGGACAGAATATAACAATATACAAAATATTAATTATTTTTGTGAGCCTAAAAATATTATCAGACATCACTGTATAATGCAACTAGATGATAAAAATATAATAATACACTTTTCTTAATTAGTTAATTTTGCGGCCCCTGAGAATTGCCGCCCTAGGCATTTGCCTACTTCGCCTACTCGCTAAGGCTGGGCCTGGAGTCACTCTTAACTCAGGGCTGGTCAACCCAATAGGCATTTAAACCAACAAAGCTATTGTGGTTACAGGGCAGTGCAGGAGCAGCTGAGACGGTGTTAACTGAAGTCTGCGTCTTTGATTCTGACTAACTCTTTGAATCAGTGCCTCAGCTGCCACTCTATGTGTGATTAATCTGACCTGATGCTTTGGCGTGGCTCTGAGTCACTGAAGTCTGGCGAGGAAGCCCTGTGTTAAGCTCGACTGTTAAACTAAACTAGCATCAACTTAAATACTGTATGCAGCTGCAGCCCAGGATACGCTGTACTGTCTCAAGACCCGCTAACTCACAGCCCAAGCAAGATCAATTAGCATTGTAGCAAACTCTACTATGAGATACTGAGTCATAAAGGACCATAAAACGGATTTGTCTAATGTCTGTTTGCTGTTCTATTCCTCAGTGTAGACAGGAGAATATTTTAATAAAAGGCGTCATTATTCTATTCTGTAATCATGTGTACCCTGTCATGTGTACCCTGTCATGTATTCAGACACCAGACATATTTTTCCTCTACCATAATATTTAATTATGAAAGAATGAAGAAGTGTGTTAACATGGCTTCCTGTCTCTGTATGTGACTGGGATTGGATTGTACAGTATGTAAGTAGGTTAAACAGTTTAAAATGTGGAGGACCATTTATGCTTGATTGGGGTCTCTCCAAATACTGCTGTTTGACATGTTTGGGTTCGGACTGCTGTGATCGTTTTGTGGTGTAGAAAAAGACACAGGTCTGACAGCCTCTGGCTAAGCACACGACATCGATATGTGTAAGCGTGAAGGGAGTGTGGGATTGATGAATGAAAGAGTTGTGAAATAAACCATCACTCAGTTATCACGGTGACATACGCTCTGAAATGAATGGACAGTTACAAACTGCTAAAATTGTGTGCAGAAAAAGAGAGCAACCGCAGTACTGAAATGGATCTCCTCTGGTAGACGGCAGTATTCTGAAATGAGCTAGTTCAACTTTCCACTTGTTCATTCAGCATAATTATTCAGCACACAACTGAGAGTGCTGAGCTGTTATCTAAATATTTCCTATAACAGTTTACTCGTTGACGGCAGAGTGTAAAAACCAGGAGGGTGTGTTTTCTAGCTACCATACTGTGGAGCATGGCTGATCCAAGACCACTAAGCTCACTTTGAATGCATGATAGATGTACCGTGGATATGCTCCACTAAGACTCGCAGTATACCAGGCCAAAAGACTGGTAATTGTGTGGTATAACGTGATGTATAACTTCCAAAGTGGAAACTATCACTACTTCATGTTTTTAAATTTAAACTGAAGAGGCAATTTAATATTTGAAAATGTACACTTTTTAGGCTTAAAAGTATAAATGTTATCTGGGGTTTAGCATCTAAGATATAGATCTAAGGTTATTGTATATCTATCATAGGAGATACAGTTTTGGATGTTGGATGACGCACCATTTCTCAATTTATAATAATTAGTAGTATAAGAGTATTGGGCTTCAAAATGTGTTGGTAGTATAGCATAATCTTATGTTATGCTAATAATTATCATTTGGAGTATTAATGGAAATGTCTATAAATTACTGTATGTATTGTGTGTATGGAACATTTAGAAAAGTCTACTTCATAAACTAAAAGTGCACTACACAGGTTAGTTTTAAGTATTCAAAAGTATACTTAAAATAAACTATAAGTTTACATTAAAGTGTACTAAATAAACTAAAAAATGGGCCAATTTAGTTTACTTAGTATATAAATAAGTATACTTACAAAAATAAAATTGAAGTATACTTTTTTCGTAAGGGCAGGGAAGCAGCTTCAGAGGCGACTGTGGATCATGGTCGTGTAGCTGTCATGGCCTGTACTGTATGTTTTCACGTTTGGCCTCTTGATACAAAATATTGGTTTTGTGTGTAACATTAGCAACGTAGCTAACTATCGGCAAACCAAACTAACCAACTGAACTCCTGTACTATGAAGTTAATTGACAATGACTGTTATCTTTGTCTAAGCATTTTATATCTGACTTATATATATTTACAAGAAACTCAAATGTAGTTCTATCATTATGATATGTCAATGTACTGCTATCATTTTGAGACCTGAAATGAAAACGTTGTGTGTTGATTAAAATGGCATGCAAGTATATTCAATAGAACCCAACTTTTTAACCCTACTAGGGGGTGTGGTCAAGTTAAACTCCGCCTCACCGCGTTTATCTATTTTCTGGGAGCAGTGACAGGCAGCGAGTCAGAAGGATTATATTTTTTCATCCAGCCCAGAGGCACATCGCCCACATTGCCCAAAAGAATTATGATTTTTTTTGCGGGGCATTAAGGCCACACAAAGGTGATGGAGGCCATGGCCGTAGTAGCTGTCGTAAAATTCCTACCATGCCCCACCGAGTAATTAGATATTTGGATTGATGACAAGCTGTCTTTCAACAAACGTATAGAAAAACTAAAATATTGAGAATTATTTTTATCCTATTGTGATTTCCTTCCTTTAAACATTTTGTGGGAGAACTGAATGTTGATTAAGGTGGATTCTTTTGGAGCGCTGGGCATCAACATGTGCCATGCTACTGTGTTTCTTTGAGTGCCCAGTACACAAAACCACATAGGACATTTAATTGTTCAAGTTAGGAATCCCTACATTTCTTTTCAAGACACTTCTGCCCTACTTGCTGAAGGACTGGTGGACCATTGATTTAAATGTGACCTTCATTGGCTACCTGTACCATCAAAAATCAGTGGCTCAATCGGTAAACATAATCTATCAATCTAACACTACACTCTCGGCCATATGTCCTGTGCACAGCTGTTTATAATCTATGACTACCTAAATTTGGAGGCATGTCCTGCAGTGTTGTTATTTAGTTATTTAAACAATGATAAAAAGTTTTCTTCATTAAATCCCTTCCTCAAGGCCAACTTTGAGTGGGATGTGTTCCAGGCTCATAGCTTTGTGCAATAGACTGGAGAACATATATTACCTTGTAGTGTTAAAAGTAAAAATTATTTCATTCTTTTCTAAATACAACATCTCCTGATTTACAGTAAAGTGGTGGGGGTCCTTCCAGTGTGTCCTTCTCATTACGAGGATGTGTCATTACATACAGACATTACATCAGGGCTTGTAAATACTGATTTGTAGTATATACTATATAAGTGTTAGTTAGTGTTAGTTTGTGGAATGGCAGTATACTGCATTTTATCTTTTCTGGGAAAATTTGATTATTTTATTAGTCCCTGACCCAATCCAGCCCTTGATTAAGTTTATACCCAGTTGAAGGTTCTCTGTCTCCACAATAGTAGGACCAGCTATCCTTGACGTTAGGACAGCAGACCCCCCACTCATTAATAGAAAACATCTGGTATAGATTTTGTAGGAAGGTTTTCAGATAAAAAAATCTAATTAAAAAAATATATTATATAACATTAGATTTAAAAAATGTTTTTTAGAAAAAGCGTGGCCTAGGCTACATCAAACGGATGTCTCCTTAAAGGTAAATTACACTGTAGGTTATTAAATATTGAGCCACCTGAACCATGACCTATTTTTAGATGCTGTGTGAAATCCCACGCAAACAAAAGTTCTGTTAATATTTAACAACACATTCTGTTCTGTGCAGGAAAAAAAACAGGCCAAACACTACATTTAAACAGACCATTGCTCAGACCTTCTATCAATTTACCATCCCTGTTATAATGTTAATTTAAAAAAGACCATGACACCCTATTCAGCCCTAAATCACATTAAATACGTTCTGAGGGAACTATTTTGTAAAAGCGAAATATATCAAATATGAACGTATGAGAGGGTCAATTACGTTTGTAGGGAACTAAATTGAACACTCGAATAACATTCAATATGAACATTAGAAGATCATGACGTAGCATGTAAATTGCACAGTTTTTGCTAGGGCGGAGGTCGGGGATGGTGGACGGGCATATAAAACCGCGATTTGCATGCCAGTGTTCGCGAGTTTAAATCCAGACCGGCACTTTGTGTGTTTTGTTCTACATTTCTTGCGTCATGTAGACACGCGATTGTCGGTTTTTGTAACGTTAACCCTAACCTTAATTCTAACCTTAACCTCAGTAACGTCATATCTAACCTTAACCGTTAGTAAC
>JACXGM010000444.1:0-22175 GCA_016801145.1 Umbra pygmaea | reverse complement strand
ATTAATGATTTCCTCCAGGGTCCCAAGGCCAAGTGCAGTCCGTGCTCCAACAGTTGCCCCTCTTTTCACATCCGGATAGTGATTTACACCAGGGCCTGAAGGCCAAGTGCCGACCACGCTCCTCAGTCTCTACACATCCTGATTGGGATTGGTTTTTGACAGGGTTAAGCTCCCTCCATTGCTGTCCATTCCTGTGACTTAGCCTTGGAGGGTCTCCATGTTGAACTTTCTACTGACAGACAGAATGTTGAACAGTTTCTTTTTCCAGGGTGTGATCCCTTTTTTTCCCCCTGATGTCCCTCTGAAGACAATTTAACATACCAGAAAAGTAAAGGCTTTCGTTAAAGTATGTGTTCAATGGAATGTATTTTTGATGGCTCATGTCAAACATCTGAGCTCCACATGGGCTGTGCTGGTGCCTGCTAGATACTGCCCTTGATCCTCACTCTGGGATCGATACGCACGCATCACATGCATTTCCATACTTTTCATATTAAGCTGCATAAAAATAAAAGCTACGACAGTGATTTGGGAACACTGTGCAATGTTCCAAAGTCATGTGTATGGAATATGCAGGAATTTGCCTTTCCAAAATTAATTTCTTTGTCAGACCATCTTGTGACACCTGAAAAATTTTGTGAGATTTGACCTCATACCATCATCTGTTCCATACACTGAAAATATGCCATTGCATTTTTATGGAATTGATTGATAAGCCTGGTGATTGTGATGGCTTTTATGTTGAAAGGAATGTATTACTAAGAGAAGCATACATTACTCAAAAATACAGAGAATTTCATGTTCATTTGACTGCAAGCTCATCATGGATTATCCATCATGGTTTTTTTTCCTCCATTTCCTCCCCACCCAATTGTTCTGGTCCAATTTTTTTCAGAGTAACACTGTTTCTGAGTTTTAATTACAAAGGTGCTTGCACACTAAAGGTTTTATGATTTTTTTAACGCAACTTCTTCACATTTTGATGTTAATTAAATATGAACTAGACGTAAACATGCGTGTTTCTGCACGTAAATCTCAATCCATTTGAGGAACAGCTTTCAGTTGTTGACAAACTGTACTTAAAAAAAAATTTGGTCTTTAGGAGAAAATCAAGGTAAAATTCCAAAGGCAAATATCACAATTAACCCTATAATTCTGAAAAAATATTTAAGGAAATAAGATGGTATGCCAATTTTAGTTTAGGGAGGTAAAATACTTGTGCTGAGCCTAGGCTAGAAACATGCATGCTTAATTTTATCACCATTAATCCAATTATTTACTTTTATTGCAGAGTTTAATTTTTTGTAAGTTACTCGTCTTGCAGTGAATGTCATTGTTTCACATGCATTTTCTGTTGTGGCCTGGATTACCATATACTTTACAATCTACAGCTTAGTATTTTCATAATAACCTCCCTAATTTACAATGTCTAGACAAGTGTAGAGGGTGTGTGTGGTGAATACTTTGCGCCTCTCTCCAGTATGCTGTCTTTCTTCCGCTTCTTGCACATTAATATGTTTTTATATAGACTTGTAAAACAGGCCCTTTCATTTAGACAATCATTAGGCTGGAAAAGAAGTTTGGAGTCTGGCGCCGCCCACTAATTTAGTTTAAAATCATTAACATTTCCAACAAAGGAGGAAACACCTTTTGGCTGTAGCCAAATTAATTGTTTTATTCTAGAATGTACCGGTAAGTATTTGTTTGTATTCATCTAAGTCAGGGGGTGATGTTAGGTAGCTTGGTGTGCTGGCATATGTATTTGATTTGTGACCAGATTGTCTTTATCTGAATGGAGATATGGGGTCATAAATTGTGCACTGCCAAGCCAAGTTTAGGGCCTGGTATGGGCGTCAGATGGCTCAGTAGTCAGGTAGTCAAACTTGTAGTCGTAACTTTGGTGGTTCGATTACCGACTGTGTCGATGCAGATGCGTCCGGGCCGTAAACCGTTGAATACAAACTCTGAATGGGGACTGCAGGATTGTATATTCCGGGTCACATAAATGCAGATTCAGCTTTAATCAAAAGAGGGTGAGGAGGGCGTGTGTACAGCCAGCTCCTTGCACGTCCAACGAGGAGTTCGCCAAGGGCGCCAAGACTAGTAGGGGTGCAAAATTGTGCACAGCCAAACATTAAAAACTCTATGCCTGCTGTATGGATTGTTACCAGCGCAACCAAAAGAAATCAAGCGCCCCCCTTGTTTCTCACAGGGCAAACACTCTACTCAACAGCTCCTCACTGTATGTTCTTATATTGTTGTAATTCTTGTTTATAAGCCCACTGCATAGAATCGCAGAGCCATGTCAAAAAGAATATCTCTGCATAGGATGATGTATGTTATTCAATGCATATGATAAATAAACAACTTTGACTTTGACTTGACTTTGACTGTAGCAGGGGATGGGCAAATGGTCAAACTTGCTGGCAAACTGAAGTAATTAAATTTAGTATACAATCCCTACCTCATGACCCGCGTTCATCGCTGTACCTGAACCTGTGGTAGTTGTGGCACTGTGTTAACTGTTAGCTCCTCAGCAGGTAACATTGCAATTTAAAACCATGGCTAGTTCAAGTCATCACAGTCACAAACAATGACAGATCAGCATATCTGTCAGGTGCACAGGGGATAAGACAGAAAGGAAGAGGGAAAGATTTCTCCAAACAGGTAATGTGGGAACTCTTGACTGTTTTACAGACTGTTCAAATATTAGAATATTCTTACTACTGAGTTGTGGTTAATTCACTACCTGTTTCACCTTGAAAAGCATGCACTAAATGACTAAAATGTAAATATTTAGACTTGGTAATAATTTGGTAATCAGTGTTGTTTTTCAATTTATCTTAAAAAGTTATGTTAAAAGTAGCTACATTATACTATAAGTAGCTGTAGCTGTATTGCCGCTCATAGGAGTTTTAGTTATTGAAAAGTGTTCTCCAGGCAGATCTGCCTTGGAGGCAGAAATCATTTGATTGGTTGATTCAAAACGTAGACATTATGCAGCACTGGCATTGTGGTAAAGATTGTGTAACAGAACCTATTCAAACTCAGCTGGCTGAATAAATTTGTCTTGTCCCTGTGGACCTTCAGAAAATCCTACAGGTGAACCACCAATAGGATCCGCTCAGGCTACTTCACCACCTGGTACAGCAACTGCACCGCCTGTGATCGGCTCTTTGGAGTATGTTCAGCCACTGGCAGGGTTGTACATTTTTGTTTGTGTGTGGAGAGTTATAGTAATAGCTCTGATTTAGCAATGAAAATGTGTTGCGTGCAAACATTTCATTAAGCCCAATGATTTGGTGCACATGCAAATCTTAAGATCTACATGTGTGTTAGAAATATGTGAGAAAATATGCACAGTTGATAAATGAGGCCGCTAGCAAGGAAACATTGCAAAGCGTGATCTCTCTACATACACAGCTCAGGTTTTCTTGCAGGTAACATCTTCACAGCATTCTGTACTCTTTCTTAACACTTTCTACATTCCTCTCTCTGCCAGCCTCTCTCCCTTAGATGCCTTGCGCATAATCATAACACACCTCTGCGGGTTGTCTTTGAAGACTTTCTGGGAGAGTGAGGGAAGGAGGCCGAAGGAACGAGAGAAAGAGCAAAATAAGATGGATTGAGCAGCTAAAATGAACCGTGTTATTCTGCGGGAGAGTAGGGACTATTATCTTGTCTAGACTAGACGGTCTCTGATGTATGACAGCAGGAGTGGGCCGCAGACCCCAGGGGGAGGGGAGGCGCCGTTCCCCCCGCCTGGCCCAGGGATCACTCTAGCAGACTCCATGGAGCCGTGGCCAGGAGCTCCAAGACCTCCGCTTAAGTCATGGAAAATATGGACGGCAAAGGCTTGTAATTGGTTAATTGGACAGCCACACTTACCCTTTCTTCCTTTCTCCTAACAGGCCCAAACAGCCAGAAGGCTGTTTGGGGCTTTAGAGAATGGGCCTCGTGTCTTGTATTGATTTGTGGCTCCCTCGATCAGGGTTTGCTCAGGCCCTCTTCCTAACCACATGCTTTATTTGAACTACTGTTGGTCATGAAGGATTTGGCCCGAGGGAGATGATTTGTCTTTTTTCCAGTAGATCAGAGGGACTGCACACCTCTGGTATTCTCGAGAAGCCTTGTCAAAGTGAAACGTGTTTTGTGGAAAGAACGACTGAGACGATTTCTCAGAAACACAGGATGCTAAAATTACGTCATATGTTTTTCATGAATGTCTTCCGATATTGTTGCATAAAAACAAATATCAGTGTCCTTGTGCAAAATGTTGATGTACGCTGTATCATTCACATTAGTTCCCAGTACAAGGCTACATTCAAATTTAATTTCACATCTTGAACTGTGATTTGCATTCATGTTAAAATCATTGAACAAGGGCAAAATTAGAAGTTCACACTTAACCCTGGCAAATTACCTTGTCTCCAACAACATTATATGTTGCTGAAGGGCAGCTAGGAAATTAATACCTCTCATGGGAGTCTCTGTAATGTTTACATCAGCCCTTGCATAATCTGCAGAACACACAGGTGAGTGAGAGAAACCATGATTCTGGTCACGTCATTATGCAAGTAGTGCGTTGAAGCCCAATGAAACCCAGAAAACCCTGAGGTCCAAGCAGACCAAGCGGGGCCAACGCCACATTCACAACAATGGAAAAGCAGAATAGGGAAGAAAAAACATATATTTTATGTCCATGAAACTACAGCCTTTCGAAGAAAATCCAAGATGGTCCAGCAGTTTGTCTGTGCTTAAGTATAACTGTTGTTGTGATGGTATAAAGTAAATTTCATTGACTGCTGAATGATAACTAGTGTGGCTTTTACAAATGATTAACTGTTGCCTACTCTACAATACATACATTCTCTCTGGTTAACCATGACATCAGTGCCAGTGAAAGTCAGCCGCACCAGTAGCTTTCAAGTCAGTTAGGATTAGAAGTTCTTGATGGCATAGCCAGACACTTATTCAGTTCTTCTCACTGGTCATAAGCCTGCCACAGAGCTGCTTGCCAAATTCACATATTTCATGTTGCCCTCTAATGAGCTTCTGCAATAACCACCAGTGTATATAGAACAGAATTAGGACACATGTTGTTATTTTTATTTCCTTCTGTTTCCATAGACAAAGTGCAACAAAACCTTGTAGAAAGCTGCCTTTTTGACAAAAGTAATAACTTAAAGGGAAATTTCACCATAATTTTTTTTCTCATAAATTCCAGGATTGTTGAAAGGGCTTTTTTGGTCCTGTGTATTTTTTCACACTAACCGTGCCTTATCGGCAGTTCTAGAACTCCCTGGAAAGATGCCAGATTTTAAAGGAAGCTCACGTGGTTCATCCAACCAGATGTCGCTGAGCTGGACAATTATTTTCGCACTGCTCATCCAAAACTGAAGCTTTAGTCAGATCATGTACAGGATGATTACCAACTATTATCTCCAACTATTCTTCTGTAATTGAACTTACAGGCGCCTGATCTGTGCTCACTGGAGAGCGATGTGGCAAGGTAGATAATCTGACTTATTTATCCCAAATCCTGGGCAGTGCTACACCAATTTGTGCTGCCTCGTGCTGGGGGTCCGAAGACGAGTGCCTTTTTGCGCCGTTGCCTAACAATGACATTCCAAGTAGCCCAATGCTGACTGCTTTGTAATAATGAGAGCTCCAACACTGTAATTCATCAGGGATGTGGACTGAGCACAGGTTTGGTTCCCTCCTGTAATAGGCTTGGACAATTTTATATTTACATGTATCAGGACTTCATCACACCTGTTTTGTGTTGCAATAATTATCAATTCACCAGCTGATCCCTGTCTCACATTAGAGGTATAATATGTGGTTTTCCAAAACAATAACAAAAGTATGTACTTTGCATTAAAAAAGCAAACATCACTATACCTATATTATATATATTTCTTAGTTGTGTACTTACATTATCCTAAATGTTTCCACCAACTTTCAAACCCAGAGAAATTTGTAATATAATTCGAAGACACGGGACGTTTCATTTTGTCTTCCGTCAATGGCATCATATAATCTTTGACTGCTCTAGTTGCTCTAAGTTCCAGGGAACCGCCAAACAGAATGTGAATAAAGTTGTAATATTTTTAACAATACATTACTTCATCAATTAAATTATTTTCTGCCGGAGACGCTAGATTGGAAGGTTGTCATTGACGATGATAACAAAACCCATGATCCCACGTTACTTCCCGACGTCATCCAAGTACATCTTTTGCTATTGTTTTGATTGAGAGCCCCCTGCTGGCAAAAAACGACATATTGTATGTTTAAGTGTTTGTGTATTTGTGTTTCCCTCTGATTGTTTGTCTTGATGTGTGATTGTGGATTTCATCCCTGTAGCATGGAAGGAGGAAGACTAGCAACATGTATCCTGTATTTCCAAATATGTCTTCAGCACTTATGTGTCATTGTTTTTTTTGGTTGAATGTTGAGCGAGGCATACGCTCTGTATATTTAGCTACCTATGCCGCGTTAGAGCATAGTAAGCTGTAATATATATACTTGCTGTGGCGGTTCTGTTCTTTTGTTTGTCATCACCTCCGAACAGCTATGTATGTATTCACCCTGTTGTCTGAAAATAAAACCTTGATGACAGAGAAACTCCTGCAGTCTGCCTCTATCTGTTCCACCATCGTTACAACTACCTACAGAATGGAACAATATTCTGTCAGCGATAAGTTTTCATATTACATCACATTAATCACACAACACAAAATAAGATGGATGAAAACATTACTTTGCAGATTCAGTAGCCTTCTCCACTGTAACATACACTGTAACATGAGCTATCTACCTACTGTAACATACAACTAATATCACCCAAAAAAAAAAATTATAAACATGATCGAGCTAGCTTCAATAGCTACAGATACAATAGTCACTGATCATTTTTCATATTGCATTGCGTTTATCACACTATTCACAGACAACACAAGACAGATGCTAGCTAGCCAGCTTAGCTCTGCACCAGCCATTTCCACTAGCTAGTTTTATAGCCCTCTGGAACCCACTGCTGGTTTGTTTCTGAAGAACAATGCTCCTGGGAGTCCCTCCATCTGGTCTGAAGATCATTTCCAATGCCCATGGAAAGTGATGGGGACATTTACCCTGTCTAGGTTGTCATCTTTTGGAGTTGTCTGATTCTCTGTTGTTACTAAAGATCCCCTGGCACTTATCCTAATTGTACGGTGTTAAGCCTGGTGTCCAGGCCACATTTCCAATTTGGCCATCATACCAGTGCTCTTTAACACAAATATCTAATCAGCCAAACACATGGCAAAAAGTTAAATATATTTAAGTACCGTAAGTAGACATGGTCAAAATGATCTGCCAAATTTCAAACCAAGCATCAGAATGGAGAAGAAAGGTGATTTATGTGACTTTGAATGAGGCATGTTTGTTGATGCCAGATGTACTGGTTTGACTATTTCAGAAAGTGCTGATCTGCTGGGATTTTTAGAACACAACCATCTCTTGGGTTTACAGAGAATGGTTTGAAAAAGTGAAAATATCCAGTGAGCGGCAGTTCTCTAGGCGAAAATGCCTTGTTCATGCCAGAGGTCAGAGGAGAATGGCCAGACTGGTTCGAGCTGATAGAAAGGCAACAGTAACTCAAATAATCATTCATTACAACCAAGGTATGCAGAAGAGCATCTCTGAAAGCACAACATATCAAACCATGCAGCAGATTGGCTACAGCAGCAGATGACCACACTGGGTCAATAGAAGAATAGAGAAATATTGCCTGGTCTGTTGAGTCTCGATTTCTGCTGCAATTTTCAAGTGATCCCATACAGTAGATGTGAACATTTAAGGTTCCATACTTTCATATAGTTTCACAACAACATGATTCTACATCATTCCCCAAATTCTAAATGCATTGGTTTATACTGCCAGCAATTCCGTACTATACATCATGGAATTCTGAGTTAAATATTTAAACAAACAAAAAGTCATGTGAAGCTGGTCATAAAAAACATTTTAGATATATTTTACATAAAGTATTTTATGGTTGTCTGTTTGCTTCAAACCTGCAAGGTAGTTAAGATGCTGTCAGGTCCAATTTTAAACCAGTTTTGACCATTCTATATTTGTTTCAAATGTCAAAGTTAGCTAAAACATTTTTTTCTTCAGACAAGAGATGAAAACACTGGCTGTGTGCAGTGCCATGTTGCATTTCCACATTGTTAATTCTCTAATGTTCCAGGGTCAGCAGGGAGTCAAACCGTTTACAGTAGGTCACTTTCTGGAAGCACTACGACAATAATTCAAATGGAATAAAATAGTCACGTGAAAACTATGTAGAGTTTGTTGTGATAGGACCCAGACCATGGGCAGACAGACAAATGTTCTGAGCATATGTGAAAAGGAATAAAGACAAAAGCGTTTTTCACCTTCTACCCACATAACATTTCACTTATGGCCTAAGGCAACTGGTGTTGTGATTAGCCTACTTTGTTTGATTGTTTTTTGAGTAATGATCCATTAGTGTCATGTATCTGTCAGCTTGTTACTAATGTTGTTAAATTTATCACTACCCTGGTACAGTTTGGTATTTGTTGTAGTCAAGTTGTTGTAATTTATTGTGCAAAACAGACTTTAGATTTAGATGTGTTTTGCTATTAGAGCAGACAAATCCCTCCACTGAGGAAGTTATGCTAGGTTTACAGTTGATACGGTACATTACAGTGTTTTTCAATTCAACCGTTTAATCTAGTGATGTTTCTATCGGCGTCACAGGTCCAGTAGTTTGTTATAGGGAATTTAAAACCTCCTGGTGCAAGTGTGACTAGGCAAAGATTGTGTGACTAGGCGAAGATTGTGTGACTAGGCGAAGTCACTTTTGTGTCTTTTAGTTGCATGTCAAAAGTTTTTTTTCTGCTATGTCTCGCACATTTTTTTTCCCCGACAGTAGCTGCCTTTAGTGTCGCCTTGAAGATAATATGCTGTTATTGGTCAGAATCCTTTGCCGTTACTGCCTTTTTCTGACATCAGGAAAGGTTAAAAATATGAAAGCACAACTTGTGTGACTGGACACAACAGCTGGTTCAACCAGCCTACGTGAACAAGGTCTGTTCTAAGCTTTAGTGGATTAGGTCGACACAATGCAGAGTGAGAGCACAAACACACTCAACACTCCCACACAGGGCCTGTTCTAGCTGTGGGCAAACAATGTTGGCATGGCAACACTATATTAATGCCGGCAACACAAACTCACAAAAACAGGGAAATAGACACACGAGGAACATGCAGCCGGAGACAATGAATGACAAACTATATCTCATAGAAATTAAATCTATAGAAGTGCCATTCCAATGCAAATAAATGTAGCTGAATGGTCAGAGCGGCAGCCATTTTTACGTGTACCATTCCAGTGCAAAGATCTAGCGCCCTATTTCCGCATTAAACCGATTTGCGTGTTGTTACCGTGACAACTAACGACAGTCGCCATTTTTCTTGTGTACTAATCGAATGACCACGCCAAACAGTTTAATAAGGCTTCCATAAAATTAATTTCTATGCTATATCTATAAGGAGTCCATATAAAGTCTCTACATTGCAGCCCTCCCTGGGCCGGATGTGACACACATGCACCGTGACCCACTATCTATCTATGCAATGAATTAACAATGATTATTGTAATGAATTATGAGCACTATTATTTTGAAAAGAAAATTCAGAGTTTGTGTTGCCAGCATAATATACAGTAGTGTTGCCAGGTGAACAGTGTTCGCCCCCAGCTAGAACTGGCCCTGCTCCCACACGGGAGTTGTGTCCGTTTCCTGTGAGCACGTGCGTAGGACATGGACAGCACAGTGGTGTAACATCAGGAAGCCTACAATCTGTGGTCGCCAAGCATCTCCCCCACAGATGGCACGGAGTGTTTCCACCCACCAATCACCATTGAGATAACTTTCCTAACCAACAATGCAAATATACTGCAGCTACCAGAGCTGATTTTCCACTCATTAAAGAGTCCCGAAGTCCCTCACAGCAAAACCCACGTCAATAGATTCCTCCCTATAACAACACAGCGATGTGCAGAGTCAGCACTCATTCTCGCCATCAGAATGTCTGTTTCTCTGGCTGCGTCATTTTATTGACTGTTAAGAGAGAAACTTCAGAATGTACATTGCGGAGGGACTGATTCACGTCACGCCAGCGTTGCAGCGTGGTGGTCTGTGGGAGGAGATGTGTTTCAGGCAGGTTGCAAAGTCGCAGGCGGATATCAGTGGGAATCTGTCACACTGCCAGTTGAACTTACCTGCAACAAGTGTGGCAGGTTTCTGATTAAAGTTTTTTATAGCTGTGAGGAGATTTGGGGTCTGGGATGTATGCATTGAACACAGGAAATACAGGGAAATGTAGTTTTCAAGTGTGAAGTCTGGAGGGGGATAGCGGTGTTTGATTATCATTCTGTCTTCAGCATGTGAAATATAACTCCCGTTAAATAATGTTGGGCAGGCGCATTACATTTCATTACCTCATTTAGCCTCATTGACTTTGTATTTGTTATATCCATCAGTAAGTGCAACTGGCATAACACTAGCTGAAAACATCATAATGAGTTCAGCAATTAGGTAGACGAGTGAATTTACCTGTCATATTTAGTAGTCTAGATCATCAGGTTAAAAGCAGATGAAAACCTATCGGCCCTAAAGCACAATTTACATGGAGTGTTGAGGACCATTTGAAATATTCAACCAGGTATAGGACAGGCTAGGATAAAATAATCTGATAAATTGCTAAATTATTAAAACATGAATCATTATGATTTCGACCAATTAAATTATACTTGTCAGCCAACATTCTATATCTACAGTTGCTGTTGATTCAATTGTTACATTTTCAAGGGGGCCATTGCTAATACATTTTAGTAATTTAGCGGATGCTCTTATCCAGAGCAACGTCCAGTGTGTACAAGGACATCACTGTGTTTTTTACAGTAAAAAATCCTTGCTCAAGGCAACATTGACATTTGGCAGAGTCCGTACTCGAACTGGAGACCTTCCAACTATAAGTCTGACTCCCTACACACTGAGCCATATGACGCGTTTAATAGAGGTGCTATGGGGGTCCGCATGGCGTCGTGGGCTAAGTCGCTGCATTACAAGACAGTCTACATCGCGATGGTTGTGGGTTCAAGTCCGACCATGGGTTCTCTGAAATTCCCCAGGCCCCCTGCACGAGGCAGCGCAAAATTGGCATAGCGCTGCTCGGGATTTGGGTTAGATAAGTCAGTTTCGTGTATCCTAACTACACAACTTTAGGTGTGTGCTTCTAGAGTAAAGCCTGTCCTGCTCTGAGGGAAAGAGTGGAGATGTTTTCTAACACCACCCAGGCACGTGCACAGGTAGGGCTCAACCCGTGCAGAGCACATGCCCTTTTTGTCCGAAGTGCCCTTTTTTTGGGTGGTGGTGTTTTTTTTCGTTTTCAATAAATCCATTCTATTGGTCACCATTTACGTGTTTCTGTCTGTTTTACAAATATTTAGCCAATTTAATTTCTTAAAAAGAGCTTGTGTAAATCTTGTTCGCTTTTAAAACTGTCAGTAAACCTGATAACTCCGCCCCCTCTATCTTGACTGAAAGCACTACGGTTTCGCAGCAGCTGAACATCAGCAGGCAGCTGATCGAAGTTTTGCAAAGGTAAACAAAGATCTTGATGTTTGAATAAGTTCTAAACACTATGTCTATAAAGGCAATATTTTACTTATTTGATGTCTGACTGAGACATGTGGGACGAGAGACGTCTAGCATTTGCCACCTAGTTATTGCCAATATACAGCCTACACCTAAATAGCCTGTGAATACACATTTCATATTTTGTAAATTGTGATTTTGGCCAAATGTATTTTATAACAGGAAAAACTAGGCACCCATATAGCTACAACAAACTAGTTTATAACCTGATGATTAAAATGTAATGTGATGCCGCCGGTGCCGTTTTAAATACACATTTGCACACATTTGCTGGTCTAAAACCCGTAACTGCATTTTAGTTTGACCTTTGTAAAAAAGTAATACAACAACATATAATTTGTTTTTACCATCGGGAAATCATAAGCGCAGGTGTGCCCCCACGCTGTTTCGTAATGGAACTTACACAAAACGACGAGTGATATCCGTCATAGGTAACATATTTCTTTTTTGATTTGTGATGGCTGATACGCTTAATTTATTTACATTTAATCATGTTATGGTAATAATATTAAATAATGGTTCATTCAAGGCTGTTAATATGCACATATTAGCTATCTAGTCTAGCTAATTTTTCTATTTACAGTGTAATATTCTGTACTCTCGGCTCGTCTTGTATAAATGTTGTACAGTAATGTTGTAGTAGTAAAAACACATTACAGAATCAGATCACTATGAAATCTTTATATTTTATCATGAAGAATATAATTATTTTTTTGATCCAACAGCAAAAACGATATTATGGTAAAATATTTTTACAATTTAAAATAACTGTTTTCTATTTGAATATATTTTAAAATGTAGCCTAATTTATTTCTGTGATCAAAGCTGAATTTTCAGCATTATTGCTCCAGTTAAGTATTCTTCAGTGTCACGTGATCATTCAGAAATCATTCTAATATGCTTTTCACTGCAACTGTACTTTTCACACTATTATATATATATTTTTTTTCATTGTTGGCTTATTTTAGGGAAAGTGTAGTGAATAAGAGACCAGTGGATCACAGTAATAAACGTCTTCAAGCACATGGCTCACAGAAGGTTGGTGTTATAATTAGGTTGAAAGATGCCCTGAAACCCTGTATATCTACATTATCTATATTATTATTATTATTATTATGGCTGTTATTATTTGTGAATATATATATATATATAAAGGTGGGGGGTGCCCTTTTTCCAGTTTCAACACATGCCCCTCAAAAGGTCTGTGCACGGCCCTGACACCACCTGTCTATGATGAGCACTCCTTGCATAATATTACACCTGATACAACCAACCCATTCCATAGTGGATTTTACTCATAAATGCTTTCAATAAATGTTTCAGTTTAAATGAATTCCTAAGTCTGTCTGCGTTGCCGATAACCTAAATGCGAGTCTCCCATCCTCCCCAATTTTTTAAGGCACCAGCATTCATTGGTACATTACCCTAAAATTATCTAGTTTATTATGGAAACCAGACCTGTCTTAATATTCATAACATGCTTTGTTGAAATGTGGTAAGACCCACCTTGAGCCACGCTCTATGTTTGCAGAAATTCATACTAGAAAGATGGGTCCGGAGCAATAAGGGGCCAGAGAAATGAGGTATCAGTAGGTGACAGTGTACAGGTGCCTGAGAGATGAGGTTATGGTACGTTACGTTACGTAAGGAGAAGACTGATCAGAGATGCAGCCAAGAGCCCCATGATCACTCTGGATGAACTGCAGAGATCTACAGCTGATGTGGGCGAGTCTGTCCATAGGACAACAATCAGTCGTATACTGCACAAATCTGGCCTTTATGGAAGAGTGGCAAGAAGAAAGCCATTTCTGAAAGATATCCATAAAAAGTGTCATTTACATTTTGCCACAAGCCACCTGGGAGACACACCAAACATGTGGAAGAGGGTGCTCTGGTCAGATGAAACCAAAATCTAACTTTTTGGCAACAATGCAAAACGTTATGTTTGGCGTAAAAGGAACACAGCTTGTCACCCTGAACACACCATCCCCACTGGCAAACATGGTGGTGGCAGCATCATGGTTTGGGCCTGCTTTTCTTCAGCAGGGACAGGGAAGATGGCTAAAATTGATGAGAAGATGGATGGAGCCAAATACAGGACCATTCTGGAAGAAAACCTGATGGAGTCTGCAAAAGACATGAGACTGGGACGGAGATTTGTCTTCCAACAAGACAATGATCCAAAACATAAAGCAAAAACTGCTGTTTACAAATGCTCTCCATCCAACCTCACTGAGCTCGAGCTGTTTTGCAAGGAGGAATGGGCAAAAATTTCAGTCTCTCGATTTGCAAAACTGATAGAGACATACCCCAAGCGACTTACAGCTGTAATCGCAGCAAAAGGTGGCGCTACAAAGTATTAACTTACTAATATAATTTTGCACGCCCAATTTTTCAGTTTTTTATTTGTTGAAAAAGTTTCAAATATCCAATAAATTTCGTTCCACTTCATGATTGTGTCCCACAATTGTTGATTCTTGACAAAAAATTACAGTTTCATATCTTTTTGTTTGAAGCCTGAAATGTGGCAAAAGGTCGAAAAAGTTCAAGGGGGCGAATACTTTCGCAAGGCACTGTATTTATATATCGTAATTATGAATCAAAATTAAAATTCATGTGAGGTCGACCCTCAGTTTTGAATCAACCAGTTAAAGGACTTCTGCCTCCAAGGCAGATCTGCCTGGAGAACACTTTTCAATAACTAAAAGTCCTATGAGCTTTACAGACGTTCAGCTGTTTGCAATGAACAAATCAAACAAAATCAATTGAAATAGCTCAACACAATGAATACTTCAAGTGGTTTCCCATGAATTCAACTGCAAATTCAACTAATAAGGACTTCTGCCATCTGAAAATTATTTTACCCCTTCATGGCATCTTTACTACTTAGTAGAGCACTTTCTGCTATTTTGACCTGCTGCAAACTGATGCATAGCCAGACACTAGCCTCTGGGAGAGTTCCTGAGGAATCTTAGCCCATTCCTCATGAGTGGAATGGCCTCCAGTTCAGTAATACTATTGGGTTTGCATGCTGCAACGGCCTCCTTAAAATACCTCCAAATATTTTTGATGGGGTTCAAGTCAGGTGACTGTGATAACCACTGTAGAATCTTCCAGGAATTCTTCTGTATCCAAGCCTTGGTGAAATTTGAGGTATTCTTGGATCATTGTCCTGTTGGAATGTCCAATGACGCCCAAGCTTCAGCTTTGAGACAGCATGATGTTTTCTCCTAGGATTTCCTGATACTTTAATGAATCCATCTTGCCTTCCACACGCTGCAGTTTTCCTGTGCCAGAGAATGCAAAGTAGCCCCAGAGCATCACCCAGCCACCAACATGCTTGACTGTGGGCAGGGTGTTCTTTTCGGCTTTTGCTTCATTCTTCTTCCTCCAGACATACCGCTGATCCATCGTGCCGAAAAAGTTCCAGTTTTGTTTTATTGCTCCACACAGTTAAAATAAAAAATAAATAATTGTTACAAAGCTGGATCTACTATTGAGGAGCCACAACGGAAATGGGTTTTGACTGTGTGGATTGGGAGCTGACTTCCTGAAGGTTTGGGACAACTAGGAGCCCAGAGGTGGCAAAACAAAGAGCCTGTGCAGAGATATAGGGTAGGACAGCACTGTACAGCACTCCAAAACAAATAGACAGGTCACGCAAATTTATGTCAATAAGGGTATTATAGGTGGACGGATGACAAGTGTTAGTGTACCAAAAGAAAAATAAATAGTCCAAAATCGGCTGTTGACAATATAATTTACAATGTTATGTACAAATTCTTTATAGATTTTTTGACAAATGCATGTATCACATTTTGATAATTAACCACCAAAAACTGCAGTTTGAACATTATATCATCTTCATTCAATAGATCATCTTGTCTCTGTGTCTACAATCAACAGCTGGTATCATTCTCCTCATTGGTCCCTGTTATATCTTCCTCTGGTTTGTGTGCATGTTGTCAGTAATTATAGTATTGTTATGCGTGTGTTTACTCTATGTGCAGTTGAGCTTGTTACTTCTGTAAAGACAGTTGACTCCACATAGATTTGTTATTTTAAGTGTTCTGAGTTGATTAAATCTGCATTATTGAACCTTTGCTCTTGCCTCTGACTATCCCTGCAATCACACTGTGACACTAGTAAAGACTTTTCAAGGATCCTTTTTAGCTGTTGACATAGCCAGCACTGCTGTTTCTAAACTGAAGTGCTGAGTAAGAGACACGATTGTTATTTAAGAAAAACACTGTTTTGAAATGACAGCTAAAGAGTAAATATAAGGTATATATCTTCTAAACACGAACACACGACACGGACTGACAGGGATAACATTTACAACTGCTCTACACAAAAGACAGAACTTAAATATCTAACTAATTAACAAGTGTAGAAAGCTGGGAAAGTAATGAATGAACACGATAGGCTATCTGAAATCATGTGATAGATCATGTGATAACAGAAAGTAATGAATAAACACGATAGGCTATCTGAAATCATGTGAGAGATCATGTGATAACAGAAAGTAATGAATGAACACGATAGGCTATCTGAAATCATGTGAGAGATCATGTGATAACAGAAAGTAATGAATGAACACGATAGGCTATCTGAAATCATGTGAGAGATCATGTGATAACAGAAAGTAATGAATGAACACGATTGGCTATCTGAAATCATGTGAGAGATAATGTGATAACAGAAAGTAATGAATGAACACGATAGGCTATCTGAAATCATATGATAGATCATGTGATAACAGAATGTAATGAATGAACACGATAGGCTATCTGAAATCATGGGAGAGATCATGTGATAACCGAATGTAATGAATGAACACGATAGGCTCTCTGAAATCATGTGATAACAGAATGTAATGAATGAACACGATAGGCTATCTGATATCATGGGAGAGATCATGTGATAACAGAATGTAATGAATGAACACGATAGGCTATCTGATATCATGGGAGAGATCATGTGATAACAGAATGTAATGAATGAACACGATAGGCTATCTGAAATAATGTGATAGATCATGTGATAACAGAATGTAATGAATGAACACGATAGGCTATCTGAAATAATGTGATAGATCATGTGATAACAGAAAGTAAAGAATGAACACGATAGGCTATCTGAAATAATGTGATAGATCATGTGATAACAGAAAGTAAAGAATGAACACGATAGGCTATCTGAAATCATGTGATAGATCATGTGATAACAGAAAGTAATGAATGAACACGATAGGCTATCTGAAATCATGTGAGAGATCATGTGATAACAGAATGTAATGAATGAACACGATAGGCTCTCTGAAATCATGTGATAGACCATGTGATAACAGAAAGTAATGAATGAACACGATAGGCTATCTGAAATCCTCTGATAACAGAATGTAATGAATGAACACGATAGGCTATCTGATATCATGGGAGAGATCATGTAATAACAGAAAGTGGGAACACAGAACAAAAACAACTCACACTGAACAGTAAATATATTATAATGCTGCATGCAGCTTGATCGTTTCTTTCTTTGAAAACGTAAAACAAGCAGCTATTAGCTGGAGCACTAGGCTGCAGGGCCATGTATAACTTCTGTCAGTGATCATGTTGTAGAACTGTGCTACTAGATGTGAGAATAAATAATAGAATTGAACAAGAATAGAGGCTTAACTGTTTATTCAGTAAAAGGAGTTGTTCAAAATAATGACATTATAGTGCACAATACTACAAGGTTTCCGTAGATATTATACTGTAAGCACATTCTTCTCTGCTCTTTGAAAGCAAGAAGAAAGTAGCTCTATTGTTATAAAAAGTTGGAAATCCTTTCTAATGAAAATAAAGTTATTAAAAAAAGAACCCTCAAGTTCAAGTCCATTTCAATCTAAACACTGAAGGTTAGTTGCATAACAAAACCAGTTTGCATTTCAAACTATTTTCCATGTTGTTAAATATTTGTTGTAAACTCAAGCCAGTAGTTTCCTGTTCAGTTTGAAGCTTAACTGTGGATTTTTTGTCTCACATGACAGGAAGTCAATAAACCTACACAGACTTTTGGTTACGCCAGACAGAGGAACTGTTTCGAAAGCGTTTTATGGAGAAATCTTTGAGTGCCGCTCACAGATGTTCAGTATGTCTCCATCAAAGACGAGGAGGGTATTGGGAACTAGAAAGGATCTGCTCACGGGCTGTATTTGCTAAAATGTTGTTTTGAAGTCTCATGTCCTTGGCCCTAACCTCAAGCCATTGACCTCACATGGGTGCATTGCTCATTAGCAATTCTTTGCCTAGTTAAAAAAATGTTTGTACCCTCCATTTTCCACATTCCCATTGGGGTATATAGAGGGCTGTCGAATGATTTTCCTTTCCATATTGTGAGTGACTGACAAATGACCACAGATGGAATTTGATCCTGGCATCTTATCCAGAGCAGTTCACATCTGTGTGCTAGCCCTCCAAGAGGCTCTTCATATTTAAACCAAATCTAGTGTGTTAAAACCACAGGATACTACATAATGCTGACTGGGGTGTGAGTCCTTGCTTTTGTTCTGGAAAATCTTTTCTGCTTGAATGTATGACTTTTTACCACTTTGTATTTTTATTATATATTCATACAGTGTATATATTTTATGCGTCAACTTCTTTTTCGAAATCAATAAGAAATGAGAGCAAGTGGAATGTGTTGGTTCTTGTATGGAACTAGGTAAAATTCCAGACATGCAAATAATCTTATATTTCCCCTTCTTGTATTTTTCCAGCTAACCACAACATTTTTCTTTGCCCTTTAGTTGTGTGCTCCTGTGTCTGTGTGCAATTACATTTTTTGGTCACTGCTACATTTGTATTGATGTGCCATCGGTACACATCGGTGCATTCTTAACATTGAACTAGTACAATCCTACACATAAACATAGTCTGCCTTATCATTTGTTTTTTGGTCAACATTTTCTCTTAACTTTTGTCTTATTGTATATCCACATTTGTTATTCATGACAAAGTATCTTTCAATTTTAAATAATTAACTTCAAAAGACCAGTCTAATGCTGCATTATACAACATCTTAAATCTGAAGTCCCAAACTGTTCAAAACTTCCATCTGTATCCCAAGACAAGTGTGTCCAAATTCCAAGGTTCCCTAGTTGATTCTACACTGTTTCCCTATTGTACTTGCCCAATTGTTGCCCAATTTCTAATCACACTAGACAAGCTACAACATCAGGTCTAAAATGGGTTGGTAAAATGAAACAACAATTAATAGTGTCTTTAACCTGCCTTTATGTTGGTCCTAGCCCAAGTTTTTCAGATTTCACCACATCAGAACATGAATATTCATCAGGGATAGGCTAAATTGTGTCAGAATTGTAGAGCGTATGCCCACCGTAACACAGTTACCACATATGGGGGGCCAACAGTACAGGAATTTGAGAACCAAGAACATTCCCAATGTTACTGTGTTAGTACAGTATGCTCTTTTGTATTGTGTGACTCAGATGTACCTTAATAAAACATGAGTTTTAAAACTTCAGCCTGCATTACTTGGCAATGGCAACTTTTATGGCATCGGTTTTCAGACTGTTGTGTGTTACAGATTCGTAGCGATATTCAGGCCCACAGATGCCAGAAAATAACTGCTCCAGGGGCCTTTGTGTTGTCAGCACCAGGTATCACTGTTCTTCTGCTGCCTCAACGGTCCCCTTAGATATTAAAGGACCTGAATGCTTTCAGCACGTCATCACCCCTGATTTCATTTCAAGGCCACCACTTCCCAGAGCCAGTCCTGCTGTCTGCATGTCTGCCTAGTGAGAATCCACACTGCAGAACATTCCAAAACGTTCAGTTTTCCACTACCACACACTTCACCTTGTGGTAACCCCTGGAAACCAGAGATCTCCAGCCAGAATCTGCCTAAACAAGAGCTCCAACACTGGTTAAGCCAGTCTGCCTTCTCCATTTGAGCTCTTTTGTGATGACAAAATGGTGCTGAATGGAAAATGATGGTAAAGCTGCGCTGGAAGCAACACCTCCTGTCTGACAGAGAATAAAAGCTACACCTCTGCCCCTGTTATGACAGACAGCAGCTGAACATGTAATATCCTCATAGCACTTCAATTAAAATACACTCACTCTGTACTCAATGTCAGTTTCTCTACCGTTTCATTTTAGTTGCCTGTCCTCCAGCTACCTCCACTTGTGCATTTATACCATTAGAACAGTGATTAGGGTTAGCGTTCCACTCCACATCTGCTTTGCCCAGATCAATCTTATTTTCAAACATGTGAAAGCAATTTTCCATAGTCTGACAACTCCCCCCCTTCAGTTTCAGACATTGAGTGTCTGACGGTTCTGCACTGTAGGCAGCAACACTGTGCATGCTTTCATGTTGTCCATCATATTCTAGACATACTAATCAATATTATGTAGAGTTGATTGCATTTTGTATTTCATATAAGGTCTCCTCAAAATTTGTGAAGCAGCCATGTAACACTTGTTAATTGTATTTAACTTGCAGAATTGTAAAAAGTATAAATGTAATCGGCTGTTTTTACCAGTTTTGGAAATTTCAAATTAAGACCAAAATGATGAAAGTACATTGAGGTAAGGTCACTGGTTAGTTATGATCTACCTTGGCCAAGGAACTTCCCAAAATTGTTGAGCCCAGCCAAGTCCTTTTATTTTGTACTTTTTCAACTCTGCTAACTTTTTGAATAAATTAAACCTAACCCTAACTCAATTGTATAGAATACATTTTAACTGTATTTTAAATAAATACAAAATGTTCAATGACAGCTAACAACTAGGTGTTAATTTTACTGGCTTTTTCTCATTTCAGTAAAGTTAATTTCAAGTAATTGATGCCAGTGCTAAGACTCTACGGGAATGTCTTATAATCCAACCAAAAATGAAGTTAAAAGCTGCGTAAATGCTGCAGGAAGTAAATAAGTAAAGGTGTGCAGAATAAACTATTGGCATTCTATAGATTGACAGACTGGTGGAAACTCTAGAACAGCTTATGGTGCTTTCAGTCACTAAGGTCCTACACTCTGGAATGCTTTGCCAGGTGAACTCAGGTTTGCCACAACGGTCTCTTCTTTTAAAACCCATCTTTTTTCACAAGCTTTTAGCTAGGTTCGAGCAGTGTTTGAGATAGGGGAGTGGGCGCTGTGTGTGTGTATATGTGTATATATAGCTTTTCTTGCTTGTTATTGTTGAATCATATTAAGTCTATGTTTGCCATATGAGATGTGCAAAATAAATAAACTTGACTTGACTAGAAAAGTACATGTAATTGACTTTAAATGGTGGTAAATTGGTTTGTACCTATCCAAATGGCACACCCCTACAGAACCACTTCTCTACAAACGAGTTCCTCCAGGATACTGTTGCAACACTAAGGCAATAATTTGGACACCAACCGAAGGTGAAACTATGCACAATTAAAAATGGTTACTTAAGGAATTTTAAGGGTTTCTTGAGGCTATTTAATGTTCTTTGTGAACTAATTCTAACTGAGCTGGTTGTTGTACTTACATTTTACACTGCCTACTACAGTATGTGAACTCGTTTATATTTAGACAATACCACCTGCGGACTTTGGTTTTAATAAACTGATGAAAATAATTCAAGTATTTATGTGTTAAGATTATAATTAGAATATAACTGACGAGAATGGACATTTATTTATTTCTGCTATTAACACACTTTTTTGCCTGGAACAAAGCAGCCCATTTTGATTCACCAAATATTTAAATAAACCATACTTACCCCAAATGAAAATGTCTTAAGACTGTCCTTTATGAATTCATTTAATCTGTCATTACTATGCTGAAAACAAAAATTAGCTGTTATCTGAAGCATATCAAGATTTTGAACGAGGTAGACTGTTGCCTACAGTAAATCTCATATTTCAAGAGTACTGTAATTTGAAGAAAGAAATGACATCCACTCTAATTCTCCAGTTTCTACATGTTTGGGACAGAGCCATGCTCTCTGGATTATGTCAAGCTATCACTCGCTCACAGGTCTGGCCTGCCGAATAGGGACCAATAGACAGAAAATATGAATAATATTGAATAATACATACTCATTTTTGTGGGAGTATGAGGGAGGGGAGTTTGGACATTGAGTTCAGTGTAAGTAGTTGAATACAATAGGTGCACTTTTCCAAGTGTGGTTTTGTTTTGGCAGTTTTCTCTTGTTATGTTTGTGACTGAGGGTTAATCGTGGCTACAATATATCTACACTGTCAAAAATGAGAAGTTAACTCAACAAAAAAAATAAGGCAACTTACTTCACAGTTTTTTTGAGTAAACTCAACTTTTAGGCTGAGAAGTTCAGCAAACTTAAGCTGCTGAGTAAAAGCGCATCTTGCAGCACATCTTGCTTCAAGCGCTCACTGAGCTTTTAAACTTGTTTATGCAAGTCTGTTCAACTCACA
>JACXGM010000443.1:61810-74328 GCA_016801145.1 Umbra pygmaea | reverse complement strand
AGGTGTCAAACCGGTTCCACGGAGGGCCGAGTGTATGCTGGTTTTTGGTCTTTCCTTTCAATTAGAGCCCAATTAAGACGTAGACTGCCAGGTGAGGCAAGATTCTAACCAATTAGTGACATTCAATCATTCAGGTACAAGGTAAAAGCGAAAACCTGCAGACACTAGGCCCTTTGTGGATCTGGTTTGACACCCCTGGCCTAGGGCAATGTTTTTTGTCCCGCCCACTACAATAACAAAATGTGACTGGACGATTCACCTGTCATTTAATAAACTAACACACAGGCTCCGGACTTCTGTCCCGTTTATGAAGTCCTAACCTATGAGTGATTGAGCTGTAATCTTTTTTTCTGCCTAGAGACAACAACTACTAAATCTGATTGAATTACTTCATTTTTAAGGTTTTAGGACAATACCACTGTCATTTCTGAAGCAACTTTGATAGAAAATATAGCTACAATTTGAATTAAAAGAGAAAATTATTAATAATAGAAATATGTTAAATATGAATTTAATTTGCTGATATGGTAGGCCTTCCCTGAAGTCCTAGATGTCCCTAATGGTACCCCTCTGATTCAGACCCACCCACATTGCCAAGACCACACCACCAAAGGGACATCAAAAGACCTCAACCACCCTGAAAAAGGGTAGAGTATAGTCCACACAGTGTTCTCCCATCCCAAAAGCATAGAGTGTCATGTGGTAACATAAGTAGGCCAGTGACCCGGCCCCCGATTAGCACTGGAGCGAGGATATCCCAGTGGAGAGAGGGGAGCCTACCAGCAAGCCAGCATGGGTGGTTCGTCAAACAGTGCCATCATTCACCTTAACGCTATGGGTTGTATGTGTCATTTAAAACCTTAACCTACTTCCTTACTAATCTATAGGGCATAGCCTCTGTCAGATCTGAGAATTAAATTGACTTGTTAACCTAGATATTTGGACTTTGTGAAGAGAGCACACTTACATTTGAACTAATTAGGCACACATGCATATGTATCATGTAAATATATTTAACTTAACAGAAATAGTAATCCATATAAAACTCAACTCACAACCTCTGCTCAGCAAAAAGTCAGTTGGATTCTTTAGTGTGGTCATGAGTTTAGAACGTGACCATGGCTTTTCCGACTTTGCCGGGACAAGCACTGCCAAGGTGAAGGCACCGATATGTCCGATTATCTTCCTTGCCACATTGCTCACCAGTGAATATTTGTGTGCAGATCAGGTGCTTGCCAGTTCAATTACAAAAGTATTTTGGTGAGTGTGATCATTGCACGCATGAGCTGACTAAATGTTTCCATGTTAGACAAGCAGTGTGATGTGAATCAGCCGGCGCGGCAACACATGGTTGGATGAGCGACCTTCACCATCCTGCATCTTTATAAGGAGTTGCGGAGCTGTTGACAAGGCAGGGTAAGGGGGAATTTGACAAGACTCTTTGGGAGGGAGGAACAATGGGGTACAAAAAACGTGTCAGATTATATGTATGTGGTTCGAAATTATCAACAACTCAAAGGATTTTTTACTCTTTGGTCAATTCCCACCAACAGGGTTTCAGACTCAGCTGTGCCTATGTTTTTTATTATTTCTAAACAAATACACACTGTTTTTGTGGAGATAGCTGTGTTACAGAAGCACAAATGTCTCAGCACAGTAACATGTAGGTCAACATTTTCCTTTACCCTTATAAATAGAGGTCAGACTAGCACCCTATCCCCTATTTAATGTATTCTGTTTATCAGGGTGTCCTTCCAATTCACTTTGTAGAAACTTTAGTGTTGTTTGGGAGACCGTTCTATAATTTAGTGAGTATTAATTATAGAACGGTCTGTTCCTTATGCACTAACTTACGGTAGATATATTGATAATAGATATATTGATAGTCGTTCTTCAATTCAACTACGAACATGCTACTAGCAGTCTGTTCCTTATGCACTAACTTGTGTTTTCTTGGTGAAGATGTAAAAAACAATGTTGATAAAGATATGTTAGTAAATCAGGCAATGCATCTGTTTTAATTGCTCCGACCCAGTTGAAGAATTCAACAATCTGACGGGTGAGGAAAATGCCATGGAATGTTCCTTACATGATCCTTCTGTTTTAATTCATGCACCTTAAAGATGAAATTAAAGGCTGGCAACTTCCTTGGATTGGACCACTTTTGTGAACAGAGTCCCCCTCCCCTCAAAACAGTATTGTCACTGTCTTGCCCTTAATTGGCAACTTCAGTCTGGTTTCTGTCACACTGCGTACAACCCTGTCAAACCTTGTGGATTGATGTACTATACACACAACTATCCATGATGGGTCAAATAAGATGTATATGTCTGAGGAAAGCCACAGATTCCCAGCGAGGGCAAACGATCCCTTTGCATGCAAACCGTAACCGCATTTAGGCTCGGCCGGCACTCCGCTTCGCCCCTGCCATGTTTCCAACTGAAACAGATGTGTTCTTGTTGCATAACAGTACAACGTCAGCTGCCTCCTGCTCACTTTTGTCTTCAGACTAATCACAGGCTCTCATGCAGACAAGAGGTTTTCCTGCAAAATAACTGTCCCTTTTACTGTCAATTCCCTGCTCAGTAATATTTGGCGTTATTGGTCTAAGTCAAATTTATTGTTATCAAGTTTTCCTCCTCATGTGTTTCAGGTGTTGTTATGCTTGGGACCGGAGGGTCGAGTGAAACAAAGTTGATGTTTGTCTTAACTCCCTTTGACACACAAATGCTTGTCTTGGTCACATACATTTACCAGCCACTTCATTAGGTACACCTTGCTAGTACCGGCTTGAACTCCTTTTTGACTCAACTCTTTGTGGCATAGATACAAGGTGCTGGAAGAATTCCTCAAAAAAATTGGTCCATATTGATTTTATTGCTGCAGCTTTGTCAGCTGCACATCCCTGATGCGAATCTCCCTTTCTACCTCATCCCAAAGGTGCTCGATTGGATTACGATCTGGTGACTGTGGAGGCCATCTGAGTACAGTGAACTTATTGTCATGTTCAAGAAACCAGTTTGAGATGACGTGAGCTTTGTGACATGGAGCATTATCCTGCTGGAAGTAGCCATTATAAGATGGGTACATTGTGGTCATTAAGTGATGGACAGGGTGAACAACAATACTCAGGTAGTCTGTAGCATTCAAACAATGCAAAATTGGTACTAAGGGGAGCAAAGTGTTCCAAGAAAATATCCCCTACACCATTAAACCACAACCACTAGTCTGAACAAATTCTGACCCTACCATCTGAATGTCTGAGCAGAAATTTAGACTCATCAGACAATGCAACAATATGTTTAATCTTCTATTGTCTATTTTGGTGGGGCCGTACAAATTGTAGCCTCAGTTTCCTGTTCTTAGCTGACAGGAGTGGCACACGGTTTGGTGATCTGCTGCTGTAGCCCATCTGCTGCAAATTCTGACATGTTGTGCTTTCAGAGATGCTCTTCTGCATACCTTGGTTGTAACAAGTGGTTATTGAAGTTGCTGTTGCCTTTGAATCAGCTCAAATTAGTCTGGCCATTGTCCTCTGACCTCTGCCATCAAAAATATATTTTTGCCCAGAGAACTGCTGCTCACTGGATATTACCTATTTTTAAACCCTAGAGAAGTTTGTGAGGGAAAATCCCAGTAGATCAGCACTTATATCTCATATATTCAAACCAGACCATCTGACAACCAACAACCATGCCATGTTCAAAGTCACTTAAATCAAATTTCTTACCAACTCTGATGCTTGGTTTGAACTTCAGTAGATTGTCTTGGCTGTGTCGACATGCATAAATGCATTGACTTGCTGCTACATGATTAGATGGCTAGATATTTCCGTTAACGAGCAGTTAAACAGATGTACCTAATAAAGTGGTTGGGGAGTGTATTTCTTGTCAAACATTGTTTTTATTTTTTAGGTGCAGTGTTTCAGATCAAAAACTCCAAATATTTTTACAGCAGAATTAATTGTCAATCAGGTTCTAAATAATTCAATTTCTTATCCACACCATAGAGTAGCCTTGGGCCTAGTATGTCTGCCGGTGAGAAATAGATCTTAGAAATGACCTGATAAATTAAACAAGGACACGCTTTTAAGAAAACCAGCTTGTGAAATCATATTTTAGGTCAAATGAAATTACAACCCAGAAAAAAATCATAATAATTCAAACAAATACATTTACCAGCAATTTCACATCACGCTCAGAGTAAAACAGTTAATTTCAGTTCCCTTATGGTGTTTTCCCTCAGGTTAGGCCCAACAAATTCCACATGTGAACAATCTCAGATTCAAAAACCACTGTACCAATGTAATTCCGCTTAGTCTACTTACTGAAGTGCAATGACACATGGTCAGTGAAACAATTTAATTGTTTGAACCAGTCTAGGCCAGTTTTTACACCATGGACCTGCTGAAGACATACTGTAGCCTATAATTACCTTCACCATTCCTGCATTACCAGACTGAGTAGCACTCTGTGCAAAAATGCAAACTTCTTGTCCTGCCAAACAACTAGTATTCTACGGTAATTATATAACTTTACTGGAGGCCATAGTTCTGGAAAAAAGCAAAACAATAACATCCTTGCACGCAGGCCTTCTGCAAGGATCAACCACGATGGTAGTATCCAAATAAAAGAATGTAGGTTGAACATACAGTATACAGTACTACAGTGGGGCAAAAAACGTATTTAGTCAGCCACCAATTGTGCACGTTCTCCCACTTAAAAAGATGAGTGAGGCCTGTAATTTTCATCATAGGTACACTTCATCTATGAGAGACCAAATGAGAAACAAAAATCCAGAAAATCACATTGTAGGATTTTAATTTATTGGTAAATTATGGTGGGAAATAAGTATTTGGTCACCTACAAACAAGCAAGATTTCTGGCTCTCACAGACCTGTAACTTCTTCTTTAAGAGGCTCCTCTGTCCTCCACTCGTTACCTGTATTAATGGCACCTGTTTGAACTTAATATCAATATAAAAAACACCTGTCCACAACCTCAAACAGTCACACTCCAAACTCCACTATGGCCGAGACCAAAGAGCTGTCAAACGACACCAGAAAAAAAGATTGTAGACCTGCACCAGGCTGGGAAGACTGAATCTACAATAGGCTGGGTGTGAGAAAATCAACTGTGGGAGCAATTATAAGAAAATGGAAGACATACAAGACCACTGATAATCTCCCTTGATTCCGGGCTCCACGCAAGATCTCACCCCATGGGGTTAAAATGATCACAAGAACAGTGAGCAAAAATCCCAGAACCACACGGTGGGACCTAGTGAATGACCTGCAGAGAGCTGGGACCAAAGTAACAAAGTCTACCATCAGTAATACACTACGCCGCCAGGGACTCAAATTCTGCAGTGCCAGACGTGTCCCCCTACTTAAGACAGTACATGTCCAGGCCCGTCTGAGGTTTGCTAGAGAGCATTTGGATGATCCAGAAGAGGATTGGGAGAATGTCATATGGTCATATGAAACCAAAATAGAACTGTTTGGTAAAAACTCAACTTGTCAAGTTTGGAGGAGAAAGAAAGCTGAGTTGTATCCAAAGAACACCATACCTACTGTGAAGCATGGTGGTGGAAACATCATGCTTTGGAGCTGTTTTTCTGCAGTGGAATCAGGTATACTGATCCGGGTAAAGGAAAGAATGATTGGGGCCATGTATCGTGAGATTTTGAGTGAAAACCTCTTTTCATCAGCAAGGGCATTGAAGATGAAACGTGGCTGGGTCTTTCAGCATGACAAAGATCCCAAACACACCGCCCGGGCAACGAAGAAGCGGCTTCGTAAGAAGCATTTCAAAGTCCTGGAGTGGCCTAGCCAGTCACCAGATCTAAACCCCATAGAAAATCTTTGGAGGGAGTTGAAAGTCTGTGTTGCCCAGCGACAGCCCCAAAACATCACTGCTCTAGAGGAGATCTGCATGGAGGAATGGGCCAAAATATTTGACCACTGTCATTGTGATTTTCTGGAATTTTCTTTCAGATTTTGTCTCTCATAGTTGAAGTGTACCTATGATGAATATTTACAGGCCTCTCTCATCTTTTTAAGTGGGAGAACTTGCACAATTGGTGGCTGACTAAATACTTTTTTGCCCCACTGTATATTCTACAAACCTAGTTACAATCAATATCAAAGAGTGAAAGAATCACATTTGGGTAAAGCAACATAACATGTTTTTGTGAAACTAAGGACCATGTAACCTTAACTTCCACATAACACTATGAACCTTATGTAACCTCAACCAAACATAAGAGGACTAATTTTTATTTATATATATGAATATATATATATATATATATACACACATATATATATATATATACCGTATATATGCTCTGTAGCTGGCTTTGCTGTCATAGAATTTACAACCGTTATTGTTGTCATGGCATGGGTTTCGCCCTCAGTACCACACCCAGAATGGCACACCGCGGACATCGCACACACCCGCTCCAGTTTCACATTGGCTGGCCGATATATTGGGCAAATATTAGCGTTTTCTGCGGAGCTGCTGCATTTGCCGATTTTTTCCGGCATTATTTACCGACAGGCGTCCACACAGGCAGCTCTGTGTTGCTGGAGACGCTGCAGTTCACACACCGATTATGCACTGCTCCTTGTTCTACCTCACCTGTTTTTACTATTTGTTGAATATTGTTTTTTTAAGTTCAATAAATGTTCCTTTTTTAAATTGAGGTAAATGTCAGTGGTAAATGAGTACTAAAAGTAAATGTAGTAATGTTATTATTCAATTAGACTGCAGTGTCCTTGTGTACAAAAAAAGGCAAACAAAACATATTTTATGTAAACATAAGGTTTATTGCAAATGTGCATTTTGTATCCATCACATTCTTTTAAAATACCGGTTTTATGGACACAGTACAGCAACAATACCAAATGTTTAAAACAAAACAAACAAAAAACACTACTGCTATTAAGAGTTCTCCCTGTGAATAATGTACACATGGTCCACATTGCTTGGTTTCATTGCAAGTCAAAGTCTTTGGTAGTAAAACAAGTCCGTTCTAGAAACATGTTATTTCTCTTCTGGAGGCACTGTAGTCATGACATTGTTTCAAGTTGACGTTCGCAGCTGAACATGCAGAAAAGAAAACGTCTTAATGGTCAGGATTACCCTTGCAGCTCTAAAGTCAGCTTGCTCAAATCCATCTGTCGCCTACTTTTAAGAACGCAACACTTTATAAAATTGTTGTAAAAAGCACAAGGTTAGGCAAAATAGGTAGTTGATACTTCCATCCCAATAAATCATTTAACTAAACAGTTACAATGCTCCTACTAACAAGAGTTAGATTTTTAGAATCACAAAACAAAAGAATAGCAGGACTTTCCACCAAAAGCAGCAAACCCCAACTGCAGAGAATACATGTTACGCTGTTATGAATCATTTTTACGATAATCAGTGATCAAAAGTCGAGGCTGAGAACAAGAACCTACGTCTCTCCTACCAACACAGTCCAAAAAATCTCCTACATCCTCTTCCTCTAATTTCATTTCCTTTTGATATGGCATAGTAGTAAAGACTAAAAGTAGATAGTGCTAGACAAAGAACAGTCTTCCTGCGAATGACTGATTCTCTTGAGTAAACTCTACAGAGCTTGTAATATCAGAAGGGTAGAAGAAATTGATCCACCGGGGGTTCCAGTGAAGACACAAAGACAGGACGGATATCTCTGTCTGCCCGCCTGTCTCTTAGAACGGACCACTCTGGCGTGGAGTGGTGTCCCCAGGATAAGGTCCCCGGGCCAGCCCTGTCGTAGCCCTCTCAAGCCCCTCTGTAGCAGGGGTGGTAAAGAAGGGTGAGAGTTAGCCCTGTGGGATCATGCAGGCCGAAGCCACTCCTCTGTCCCAAAGCAAGCTCTCTCCGGATGGCTACAAGTAAGCCCTCTCATTTAGCGCCCTTATCTAAAGAGAGATTGTCTACGTGTCGTAGGACAGGGCTTATTTTTGCCGCCTGCGGTCACTTGTTTGAGCGTCTTTTTTCATGTTGCTTTCAACAGTTGTGTTTTTCATCATCTGTTAAAGACGGCAGAGACGATTAGTTTCAAACTGAAGCTCCATTCCTGACACTGCCCCATTCCGAAGAAGAGACACTTATACAGCTGAACCGGCGTTGATGGGACAGGCTTGGTCAGGTGTCATCGGCCGGAGCCCCATCTGGGCCTGCTGCTGGTACTGTTGGTTCTGCTGGTACTGAGGATGCTGGTACTGGTTGTCTAGCTGCAACGGAACAAGCCCGTCTGAGTCGGACTCGGATGGAACCCGTTCTTGGAACTTCTCCAGCTGTTCTGGACTGGCCAGGTTCTTTAGGAGGTTGTTCTCCCGTTCCAGCTGGTTGTTCTTCTCTGCCAGCTCCTTGATCTGTTCTTTGAGGATCTCCACTTCCTCCCTGACTGCATACATCAAGTGGTTCTTAACTAAATCCTAAAATAGGGTCAAAGGAAAAATAATCCACAGTTAGACTCCAGGTGTTATTGGCAACCAAACATGCATATCTCTATTTTTCTTTCTGATTAATATACCCTATATGGTCATTAGTATCCATATAGCCTGTACCAAGGTCAAAGGCTAGTCAGATGTAATAATCTACCTATGGTTGTGCTTTGTATAGTGTCCTGCCTGGCGCTCTGAGCTGCAGCATAGCAGCAAAAACACTGCCACATCACGTGTGAGGCATCGCTGTTAGCATTAGCATTCTATATGATTACTGTGGGAAATGTGCATGAATGTGCTGGGATGGTGTAGCCTGGTTCAGATTTAAGAGTTAATTTTAATGATGGAATGAACAAAGTACATTACATCACTGTAATGTTACTGATACATACCATTGCCTGTTCAATCTTGTTGTCGATGGCAACAACGCTAGCGCCAGAGGCACTGTGGAGGAGAAAAGAGAAGCCATAAATCACCATATTAAATCAGAGCAACATGGGTTATCTAATAAGTAGATTGTTACACTGTCATTATGTTATTGACAGCTTAGAGGGAAACATTTAGTTAACAGTTTTGAGATGCAACATATCTGTTAAGTAATCATCTGTTTTTTTGTCCAATTGTTTTCAGGGATTAGTAAGTGTGTAGGCTAACTCATTTATAAGTGGCAAGTCAATTGAACACCAATCTGCCTGCACATACAAAGCTTGTCCTACAATTACACTTTTTGCAAACCAGACATACTTTATTGTTTTGTGCCTGCAAATATGACATTAACGTTTATTACTTTGCATCGTTTTTGTTTCCAGATAGCCTACTTTGCCTTTGAGGACGCGCACTAGTATGCAAAGTCCAGAGATGCGGCGGGAGTATGAGCGATGTATTTCTACGACTGTTTTTGCTATAATTATTTTAAAATGAATAACGTTAGTACACTGCACGTTTATTTGCAGCCATTTGCTTTACGTCGTATTGAAACAAAATTTTAAAATGAGTATAAATATAGTAAATATATAATAGACAAATATTAGGCCCATGCATAAATTAGCGATCGCATCAATAATTATTAATCTACACACAATATCCAGTATGGTATTTACCTGTTGTCGAGTTTTACAGACACCACATCTCCTCCAACTAACGAGGAGAAGAAGGAGATGCTAAAGTTATGTAATTGATAGACAGCCACCTCCATTGGATTTTTGAAGATTTCCGTAGTCATGTTCAGGATTAGACCCGTTTGAATAATGGTTCTCGCCACGTTTGCGTTTGGTTGTGTAGATAAATCTACCTATCTACATAAAAATCCGTGGTTACAGTATTCAGCTTAAGCACACGTTTCGATTCGGTTGCTTTTGTTGTTGGTAGTACTCTGTGTTATGTGAGATGAGGTTAATATCGTCCTTGTGCGCAGCAGTAAGTTCATGCGAATGATTCTATTTCTGACACCCGAGACGCTTATAACTGAACAGTGTCTTGACGTCATATGACACCAGAATAAATTACGCAAATGAGCTATGTTGGCACGACGTTCACTCTGCCCCCTTTCTGACCCCCTACAATAACCAAAATACGCAAACAAGTGTTTTGTTGTGTAGAAAAATTGTTTTGTTTGCTGAAAAGCTAATATGCAGGAAAACCAGTTAGGATTTATGTTAGTTTTCCAGTTTTTGTTTTTCATCACCTATTAGTTTCAGCAACAACTGCATTATGTTGAATTATTCAGCCTGAGTCCTATGCTTATTCACTTTGCTCTTTTAAGTAATTAAATCGTGGACCATGTACCTCAAATATTCCTCTATCATTTAAGAGATATAAATACTAATGCATGATATATTCTGGAAATATTTAATGCATTACAAAATTCCTAATGCTTGTTGATTTGAATCTGTGTCATTTGTAGGTGCAATAGTAGAAGAGATTACAACAATATCCAATCTGGAATTTTAGGGAAATCCCTATTCATTCTAGTAATTTCTATAGGTTCTTGTAATTTCCAAGAATATCCCTTAGAACCATGATACCCTCTGGTGGCGATATTTGAAAGTGCACATTTTCACTATTAATTTAAACACTTAAGTAATCCTAGATCTTAGAAGGGCAAACACATAATTGTCAACATAACAATCCAGTTTAGCTCAGTTCGTAGTCCATTTAACGATAGTGCTGTGGATTTGATACCCACAGGGTGCCAATAAGAAAATGTATGATAATATATGCAGTGACTATGGTTTTTCTGAAGAAGAACATTGGTTAAATGACTGACATTTAATAACTAGCATAATCTGCAAGCATTTCTGCTTTTGATATTTTTATTGAAATTTTATTTAAGAAAATAAAGTTAATTGAAATACAAGTATTCTATACAACAATTCTATTTTAAAATGTTAATTTAGCTAATGGCATTCAAAGGCATAAGCACAGGACAACACCACCAAATATGTATTAAGCAATATACTGTATATGTATAACTGAAATGATCAGAACTATAAAATTACACTAAACAGTAAACCGCTTCTAGACGGTCGCCTGAGAATCTTAGATTGTTTATTAATTATGATGAGATGGAATTCAGCTAAATCTATAAAAACAGCTGCAAAATCTAAAGTCATTTGGAGCATTTGTAATTTGCTTCATTGTTTTTCTTATTCTGAAAGGGTAACACTGTCAGGCAAGAGCATCAACATAAGGAAATGTTATTGGTTCAATACTGAAAGATAGTCCCATCTATCCTGAGGTGCAGAACATTGTGCACATTACTTATAGTGATTACCAACAGACAGGGGATCTAGTGAGTTTGTGAGGGCAAAGCTAGAGCTGTTTCTAACCAACTGTAGATTCTTACTTAATTTCACAGCTTCCAACAAAAAGATATCCTGTGAAAAAATGGTAGGCACATATAGAGTGAGTGGTCACCAAAGACCTCTATATTTGAATACTACACAGCAAAATCACCAGTGTTAAATCAACTCTGAGAGTGATAAAGTAACACTGTCAGTGTCTATATGCTTCCCATTGGTGCTATATAAACACTGAGAGTGTTAATTTAACACTCGCAGAGTTGATATAACACTGGCAATTTTGCTGTGTATCGCAGTATCTGTCCAGTATTTGTTCATTTATCAACCCCATTGATGAACCAGCCGACGTGTGCTTTCAAGTGAGGAAACGATTTGCCACAAGGTAGACATAATTGACATTTCTGATTTCATACAATTCTCGGTTCAGTGCAGTACATTTGAACATGGACCATTGGGATCTAGTCAAATGTAGCGCACCATATAGAGAATAGGATGTAATTTGGCATACAGCCCTGGATGATAGGTTACAGCTCCTCTGTCTGTACGGATACACACTCAGGATGTGAGTCCCGTTAATTGGACATGATTTAGTACAGGTATTCTATAAAGGCATCTACTGATCAAATTCATCTACCATGCTGGAGACAGAGAGATCTGCACAGAGAAAAAACAGACAACGTGTATTTTCACAGTATAACATTTGTTTGTGGAATTGTTGTTAATATTACTACTATATCCTCAATTATTATGATAACAATAGAGAGAGAAACAATGATTGAAGGTCACCATGACAATAGAAACAAAGTTGGTGGTATGCTTCCAGCAATGTTTACACTCATACTCAGTCCTGCTGTTATAATGCAGACAGTCGTACTAACCTAGTTCTGCTGTTTTAAGCAGACAGTCGTACTAACCCAGTCCTGCTGTTTTAATGCAGACAGTCATACTCACTCAGTCCTGCAGTTATAATGCAGAGAGTCGTACTCACCCAGTCCTGCTTTAAAAATGCAGAGAGTCGTACTAACCCAGTCCTGCTGATATAATGCAGACAGTCGTACTAACTCTGTCCTGCTTTAATAATGCAGACAGTTGTACTAACCCAGTTCTGCTGTTATAATGCAGACAGTTGTACTAACCCAGTCCTGCTTTAAAAATGCAGAGAGTCGTACTAACCCAGTCCTGCTGTTATAATGCAGACAGTCGTACTAACCCAGTCCTGTTGTTATAATGTAGACAGTCGTACTAACCCAGTCCTG
>JACXGM010000443.1:38076-61710 GCA_016801145.1 Umbra pygmaea | reverse complement strand
ACCCAGTTCTGCTGTTATAATGCAGACAGTTGTACTAACCCAGTCCTGTTGTTATAATGTAGACAGTCGTACTAACTCTGTCCTGCTTTAATAATGCAGACAGTTGTACTAACCCAGTTCTGCTGTTATAATGCAGACAGTCGTACTAACCCAGTCCTGTTGTTATAATGTAGACAGTCGTACTAACTCTGTCCTGCTTTAATAATGCAGACAGTTGTACTAACCCAGTTCTGCTGTTATAATACAGACAGTCGTACTAACTCAGTTCTGCTGTTATAGTGCAGACAGTTGTACTAACCCTTTCCTGCTGTTTTAATGCATACAGTTGTACTAACCCAGTCCTACTGTTATAATACAGACAGTTGTACTAACCCAGTCCTCCTACTGCTTGTATGCTAAATACAAACTGTTTGTCAACGTTCAGTGCATGGTTCAGTGCATGGTTCAGTGCATGTGCTGGGCTCCTGGTTGGATCCAACTGCACCTCTGAGTCAGAGTCATAACACAACTCGGTGATGATATGAATCAGACGTTCCATCAGATGTACTGGTCTGAGAGAAAAGACGAGCACATTACGTAAGATGGGTACTCTACATGCTCTAATCACAAGGCCCTGCAGAGGCTTTAAAACATTCAACATCCCCAATCACACACTGCACTGTATTGCCCATACGCAGGCCCTGGTCAAAGGAAGTGCATTGTGGGGAGTAGATGGGGGTTACTGGTGACACCCATTTCAGTACTGTATGTCTTCTGCAGCTTAGAACAAAGAGCACCCCATTATGTGCAGAATAGATTTATGACCATGTAGTCAATGGAAAATCCTAATGAGCAAAGCTTACCATGCATGGTAAAGGGGAAGATAGAAATAGATGGACTAACACATTGAGATCACAATGAAAACCAATCACAATTCATCAGCGTGTCAGCCAGAGAATGGAAGAGATGTCTCTGACAGACACTTGAACTGTGTAAACACAAAGATGGGTCCCCCAGATAGACAATAAACCTATCTGTGCAGCTGGCATAAAATAACATCACTGGTTCTCTCCATTTGTATTCAAAGAAATGGATCCATACAAAATGGTTTAATCGAGGCATATAAAAAAATACCTACACGGTATTAAAAAGAATCCACGCCAATATAATTGACTGATGCAGAGATTTGCACTTTTACTATGTTTTTATACAGTTACAAATAAGCAAATAGCTTTCATCTAACGTTTTATTGACACTTAACCATTCAACACACTGTTAATAAAGGACACATTAAAACGACACTCAAAATACGCTTTGAATGTACTCCTACCAAAACTTACCGCCGATACCCGCGCTGGGATACACCAGGAGAATAGGGAGGAGGGTAGTGGTAGTTCATGGCTCTGGCAACACTGCTCAAGCGTCTCTGGGTCTGCATCGAGGTTGATACGGGTGTGGGTGGCTGGACTAGCCGCTGGACAGTCGGCTGCTCTGGCCCCATGGATGGAGTTGAAAGAGGGGGCCTGTCTGTGGCCTGACCAGGGAGGGGGACGACGCGCGTACGAGATCGCGAGGCTCCCATCCTAATGTCTGACCGATGAATGAGGGGATAGCAGACAAACCGGGAGGACTTTACAGCTTGGAATTCAGTGTTCTGTTGCTCACCATTGTTTGTGTTCTGCTCTCTCGATCTTTCTGCACAATGAGAAAACAAACCAGCCTGGCGGAGTTTGGGTGTGAGCCAAGGCCGTCATGTACAGTATGTAGCCCGGCAGACACTGACTTTCATCATGAGATATAACAAGGATGTACCAGGGCTGAACCATGAGCCACCATCCTCATGTATCACCTGGCAACCTGAATGGGAACCAAACGGAACCCTCCTCCTAAATGGGGATACATTCTTGCTTCCATTGACAAAATGTTAAAAAGGGTTCATGTTGTTTGCTGATGGAAGCTCTTTGTGGAATACAGGGGAATTTTAAAGTCTTATCTTTCGTAGCCGTCAGACCTACGTATCTGTATAGTTCAATTAAACCCTGATTGTGTTCTTAATAAAATATTTTATTGTTCTATGGCAAGGAAAATGTTGCCAACTTCTTTTACCTAATAACACTTTTATGGTTTTATCTTCCATATGTTCTGTTTTTAAAATGTCAGGAACTTTCGGACGTGTACAGTTTCAACTTGCACTGTTCCAGCTGAGGTGAATATTATTATAATTTTTTGGGAAGGGGGTAATTTTTATACAATATTTTATGCAGCAGGGACAGAAATAAAGATTTTGCTGAAAATGCAGTGGGGTGGATTTGAAGCCATGCTGAAGTAAAACGTTTACCAGAGGTAGCAGATCAGACTAGTGAACTTGGGCTAAGTTCAAGCAACAATATGGCGAGATACACTGTAGGCATTGTGCATTTAATGAGCTCCTACAGTTGTTATTGCATTCGCATTAAACAAGTCGAAGCAGGGCATAATTTCGAAAACAAAAGTATTGCATTACTGAAGATTGACGAGGGAAAATGTGTCAGTCTTAATCCCTAAAGTTGCTATAGAAGTGACTAATTGAGCAGTGTGTCATGTCAACCATGCTTTCCTTTCACAGCGCAGGTAGTAATTAATGTGCTAATGTCGGAGAAAGGTGTGACAAACATAAGTCATGCATTTGATAGGTTAAGAAATGTTCTAGAATGTCTGACTCCCTGCCAGGCATAACATCAACAGACATTCAAAGATGCCACTCATTCTTAAGCATCTGGCACAGATGCAGTGTCTTTTCTTCCAAGTATATTTTCTATTTCTTTGAGGTCACAAATTAACTATCAGATGATGTCTGATAAAAACTGTAGCTAGATTTGACTGATTAATGATTGACATGTATTCTACAGTGCCTGCCCTTGGCCGTGCTGCTTGATAAAAATATTTAAATACAGCTCCAACCTAACATTGCACTGTAAAAAGTAATCTTGCTTTTTGGTTGTTTCAACATATTTTTCAAAGTTATCTCAACTGAAAAATAGTTAAATCAACAAACATTGTTGAGATAACATCATTTTTCATTTTTTCATGAAGTCAACTAATCAGAAAATGATGAGAAGTTGACTCCATGAGTAAAATTGTCAAGTGAAATATTAATTTCATGTTGAGTCAACGATAAAGCTTGGTAAAACAAAATACAAATTCAAATTGACTTAGCATTATGAGTTGAATCCACGCAACAGGGTTACTAATTTTGTGAGTTGAGTCCACAAATTACTTTTTACAGTGTGTGGGAACAGAGGACGTATCAATGTAAATGCCATAGAAACTGACGATCTCTTCTCCTTAAATTACTCACATTGGTTTTTCAATACAGCTGGGAACAATCTCTGTCATCCTCCATCTAAACTAAATGATTGTCACCCAATTGGAATCATGTTCCTAAAAATATAGAAATATTACAGGCAACTCATAGGAATATTATAGCGAAGAAATAAAAGTACAGTACTACAAGCTCACTATAGGATGTTATGGTACTTCATGGTATTTCTTTTTCTGTTATAGTATCCCTAGTTTGCTGAAATTTGACAGAAGAACCATATTCTAGTGTTTTATGTAAGGGTTGTGCATGTCCAAACTCCTAAATGGGTAATAAAAAGGCATCCTTCAACTGTCATGTTCACTTTAAACTTGACTTTGACCCACAGTCTGGGCCGATCAATGACAGCTCATCACCCTTCACGGAACTACAATAAATTCAGAGCTAGAATATAATGACTACTGTGTCTAATGAACTCCAGAGGCTTTATAAACAGAGGGATATTCTGGCCTGGATATCTTGCTAAGAGAAAGAGAAAGCAGACAATATGAAGAGATTGTCATCATTACAACCTATAGTAGACATGCCAAGAAAGTAAGCTATATTCAGTGCACTTTGCTCGAACAAGTATTTGGATAAAAAAATAAGCCCATATAGTTTGAAAAACAATTCATGTTTGATAGCATATACTGTAGCTATGCCACTAATGAAGTATAATGTCCTCAACTCTGGTACGGAGTCATTGTGCGGGTCCACGTTGCACAGTGGGATATGTTGCTGCATTGCAGGACAGTTTATGTCATGATAGTCAGTGGTTCAAGCCTGACTGTGGGTTGCCCCAAATCAGATTATCTATCCTGCCATGTCGCTCTCCAGTGACTCCTTGTGTCCAGATCGGGTGCCTGTAAATTCAATTGCAGAAGTATAGTTGGTGAACGTAATCATCCCATGCATGATCTGACTTAAGTGTTCCGTGTTGATTGAGCAGTGCGAAAGGAATTGATGGCTGGGCGACATGTTTGGATGAAACATGTGCGCACCCCTCACCATCCCACAGATCTGCCCAAGGAGTTGCGGCGCTGCCGACAAGACAGGGTTTGTGGGAATTGGGAGGGGAGGAAAATGTGAAAAAAAAACACTGGTTCACACTCATTCAGATGCACAACAGGAGTGGTACATGTTCACACAACATTTTTATTAAAAAGCCACACAGTCACTATTGATGTAGTTAAAATGCACTATTGATGTATTCATGTGAAAATCAATTGGTAAGAACATAGGCTTATTGTTTGATTCCCACTGAGTGTCAGTATGAAATAATAAGTTGCTCAGGATAAGAGCATCTGCAAAATTAAATGAAGAAAAAATGCCATTCCCTGAAGGCCACAGCACTCTCACAATGGACATGGAAAGACTTGTTCTATCCTACAGTCTGATGTTTCAATGACATTCAATGACAAACAGCCTGGTGATTTTTCTCATGTGAATTATGCAAAGTTCAGTTTGATATAGGCAGAATGGGGCGCTTTGTTGCCACACACACACTGACTCATGCTCTCACTATTGTTTTATTTTTTAGAAATCAGAGGCATCTTTGTTTGATTAATGTCGCTTTGCATGATACAATTTTGGTTTTTGCAAATAAAGAAGATATAATTCATACACTTGTTGACTTTAATAGTACTGTTTCTTCCCGGGAGCATATGACATCAACAAATCCTCTCAGCCAAACTCTTCAGAGCTGTATTTGTAAACATTATCACAGTACAAACTATATTTTTCTTATTTTTTGATTTAATGCAGGACTGGGCAACTTGCAAGTTTTTTTGTGCTAACTGGACCTATTTTGTGGCCTCTACTTTAATTCCCCAAACCCCAAAACAACAAATAATAATAAATATACTCATTTAAAAAGTACTTTGTTTTGGGTTGGAATAGTAGAGTACACAATGTCACATTTTTGTCCATCAGACTGTAACTCAAAAAGCCAAATATCTTAAGATTGGTAATGAAGTTCAACTTTCTATGTCTTGTAACCATTTTGCCCAAACTGACTATTTCAGTCACTTTCACAATAAATGTAAACATTTATTTCCCCCATGATGTCAAATGTTTAGAATTGCAAAATAAATTGCTTTAAGAAACACACAGTGTAATTTCACAAAATGCCGTAAGTTATAATATTGCAATGTGCTTTCTTCCTATTAGAATAGCAGATCATGGGCACTGGACAAGTGATGCCGTAAATCATCGGAATATGGTGCCATTTAAGACTCAGACAGGGTTGTTGTGCAAGGCCAGACTGTTCCATTCCAACTCTATCCAAAGCATTAAAAGCTGAAATGTCTTTCACAGGCTTCCTTCTAAGGAAGCGTTGTTGTGGCATTTGAGCTGCATGTAAAAGAACAAAAGGTTACAGAGTTCAAAGTCGTATGTTTGTCTTTCACTCCTCAAACATAGACACACACAAACATACACACATGCATACTCACACACACACGCACATGCACACATATAAGTGCGCTTGAGCACTGAAACACACGCGCCCGCAGGCGTGCACACAGACAAAAGTCTAGTCTGAACAGAAGGATTTATGGTAGAAGTGCTGACAACATTGCATTGTAGAAAGTGTGCTGAGTAAAGGAAAGACTATCCAGACCTGCCTGTCAAAAGTCACAACAGTGTACAAGAGCAATACATAAAACACGTTACTCTGGTACAAGACATGCTTAATTAACACTTTTGTGTGCAGATGTGAGTTTACACACATTCTCAGACTCTCAGAATCAGAAACTGAGAATATTTTTACTTGTCAATTGTGCCAGTTACAACATGTTCTTTTTACAGCTAAATGATTACATATGATTCCTGCACAGTGATGTAATCTGTCATATTAGTATAAGAAAATAGTAAGAATAAAAACAAAAATAAAATGGTAAAAAATTGATTATATAGAGTAAGTGTCTTTGGAGCCCCCGAACTCACACTATGTGTGGGTTGAGGTGTAGAAAATGCATTCAGGGGGGATTTGATCGGCTGAAGGGTCCACATTTTCAAGCACTATCAGTCTATCTATCTACGTTTTGCATCCACACTAGATTGTCTCATGGGCCTCAGACTATAAGGGGCCACTGGGTGCCTTTCAGCCTGAGGCCCCTAGTGGTCAGAGGTCCGTATTCATCAGAGGCCACTGGGAGCACAAAGGTTTAACAGCAACATAATACAATATAATATGCAATGTGTACACATGAATTAGCTACCGAGTACCAGTTCAGACATTGAGTACCTTTTTAAGCAGCCTCCCACTCCGTCCCACCCCCAAACAGATGTGTGATCTATTGGTGAGCCCACGCCTGAGGATGGAGAATCCCCTCTTTGTCTCCTCAGCAGAAGATCAGGAAGAACACACACACAAACCTGGCTTCAACTGTTGCAGTGACACCAGGGTTTGAGTCCTTCTCAAACAGTAACCCAAGGATTTGGTGTGTTTTTCCAGTGGTTTGGGGGTTTGCCTTGCCTCTTTGGGTTCAAGCAACTTTGTGGGTTTAACAGAGGTAGAAGGCCGAAGAAATGAGTTTCTTTACAACATTTAGAGATACTACTAAAAACATCCTTGTTGGCCTGGCTGCATGATAACAACCATAATGTTGTCAATGGTGTCACAGTGCTTCAGAGGACACATACCTTGATATCGATGGTTCCAAGGCTGCTGTCTGTTTCAGCAATGAAGCAGGGCTTTAATTGTGTATACCAATAACAGAAAATATTAAAAAGTATGGCAAATATGAATAGTATTTTATCATAACTAAACACTGATAAATTATGTATTCATCATTATTGATTTGATGTTTGATAGGATTGTTGTCGAATTATAAATAAATTTATAACCCAAACAGTCTCATTAATCATAAATATATAATCAGCAACATTGTTTATTAATTTATGAAATACTAACATTAGCAAATAGCCTACATGCTAAATTAACTCTAACTACTTAATTAACACTTTATAACAAAGGGTTATTATTAAATGTGCATTGGATTTTGTTGCTAGTAGTATGACAGGTTGATAGTAAAAAAGTAATATTGTGATGTAGACATATTGGGTCTGTATTTGACACACATGAGGTGCACATCTTTAATTTTCTATTTCACTGTTTCACTCTTAGTTACCATCTGTAGTTTTGTCTATAAAAATTATACTTTGATTTCAGCTCCCTCCAGTTATTTATTAGGATTATAAAGGCCAAACATGATCCTGGATCAACAACACTTTGAGACAAGAGGCCCAGATCTCTTGTTTGGAAGCCTTTCTTCATTCCAGACAGAGGTAGCTCTGGGCTATGGGGGAATCTGATATGGCTAGCAACAAAAGCGGTTAACATTGCATGTGTATGATGTCTCAAAAAGTCACTGCCTGTTTACAGTTCAGTAGCCAACGACTGTCTTCGTGCAAAATGACCCCATCCAGAAAAGCTGTAAAACCAGACAGAACCCTTCCTGTTTTGACTGCATCCATAACTGCGTCCTAAAGGACACTCTTCTTGCCTACATACAGTATAGGGTACTACATTTGGCTAAACTGTACTAGTGGATGATAGGACAAAAGTTACAAAAAGAAACACTCAGATAGAGGGTTTCAGACATGACTGCAGCTATAAGTCAGTGATGAAGATAGCAAAGTAGGTAAATTAATAATGAATCTCAGAAAACGGCTTGATCGATGTGTGTTTCTCACACCCAGTTGGTAAGGGGGATGAGGTTCTGTGTGTGTGTTGGTGAAGTAATAGGGGCTGCTTCCAGAGAGAAGTGAGACCTCCCTGACACAACTGAGTTATATAACCATCCTCATGTGGAGTGGGTGTGTGAGTGTTTATATGGATTGGAGAGCAAAGACAGACATCTACTGAGCCCGAAATCGCATGAAATTTGTTCTGAGGGAACTATTTCGTAAAACCGAAATATGGGAGATATGAACGTATAAGAAGGTCAATTACGTTCATAGGGAACAAAATTTAAACAACTGAATAACATTAAATATGAACATCACAATGTAGCATGTAAGTAGCATAGTAAGTAACATATTTGCTAGGACGGATGTCAGGGAAGGTGGATGGGCGTATAAATCTGCAACTCTCATGCCGGTGTTTGCAAGTTCAAATCCAGACGGACACTTTGCCTGTGTTTTGTTCTCCATTGCACCATGATGCAGACAGGCGATTGTCAGTTTAATGTAATGTTAACCCTAACCTTAATCCTAATCTTAACCTTAGTAACGTCATGCCTAACCATAACCATTAGTAACCTGATGCCTAACCTTAACCCTAACCGTGAATGTTCTAATGTAATTTTGAATGCTATGGAATGTTCTTGCATGAATCCGCTAAACGAAATGTTCAGCGGCAATATAGTCTAATAGTAAAATGTGCAGCTGAAACATAAAAACACCCTATATATGTTGGCATATAACATAATTCATGTTTCAAAATAGTTTCCTGAGAACGTAATTTGGGAGAACTTCTGAGATGTGCGGTTGCATCTACTGAACCCCCAACAACTCTGCGTGCCCCCAAGCACATCAAAGCAGTTGAAAATACATGCAGGCATACACATCTCATCCATACACATCTACGCTGTGCCTGATTCTCATGTTTCCACTCATGAATAATCATGTAAAGCCAGACTACTTTACATCTCAGTCTGAAGCCCCCGAACGCCTACTCAACTTGTATCTCTGTTGAATTGCGGAGGAGCACTGTGTCCTCACGACTGTGACAGACAGGGAAGCGACGCTATGCACATCAATAATCGACTCCTTCACTGTCAGCTGGCCAAGTAAGATAAATGCCACATCACTCTGTCGTGCGACACAGCAGCTGGGACTGGGATCTGAATGCCTGCTTGTGTATATTACCGGTACATCAAGAGGACCATTTCGCCAACTAGATTTATTTGACTGGGCTTATGTTCTTTTGGCATCAAAGCTGGTGGCTTTTTAATGTAATGAAATTGGGCAGTACAAACTGGAGGGCGGGGCAAGGTTGTTTGGGAGTTGACAGGAACAGGATCTGTGTCCTTCCTGATTTCAAAGACTCTCTCAGTCCCCAAACCTGGGGGGTGAGCAGGAAAAGGATACTGCCCTAGTCAGATTTGAGGGTGACGGAAAAAGCACACTCGAGACCGTTGACAATTAAATATTCCACAATGTGGCTTTGATCATGCTCTTTTTACACTAAGGTGATCTGGGATATCTCCCACCGTTCACTGGTTGATTCATCTGTTCAGCCATCAAGCCTTAATGGCAAGGATCAAAACTGCCTTGCTGAGACTGAGTGATGTGATTGGCAGTACCACCCAGTACAACAGTCAGAATTTCAGGCGGTACATTTCCCTCTGTTGATTTGACTGTAACTCAGATGAAAGCCATTTCTTAATGACATTCTGTTTGCTGTGCTCTACCACATTGCTTTATTCTTTCCTTTTCAGTGCAATGCTTTTGACCATAATCCATTGGGATGTTATCCAAGGTGTGTTAAAGCACCTTGGAAATGCATGTACAAGCATCAAAACGGGATGTTTTTTTCTCTACCACTTCCTGAAAGTGTATTCATGATTAACCCATTACCTTCTCTATCACGGTGTTTAGGAGGGAGAAAAACACTGCGCTACTTTTGACATCTTGAATCTCTGCATTTAAAAGAACACAGGTGGCACTGACAGATTGCCTTGCCACAAAGTTAGCATTGTATTGTATGTTGATGTTAAGGCTTTAGACTTAAAGCAAATATTATCCTTAGTTGATATCTTTAGCGTCAAGCGCCAGCTAATTTGCACAAAGAAAACACTCTGATGTACAGTATATTTACTGATTAAACAATTGGTGCAAAAACTCCATATTTTCTAATTCATTTTTCTACAACAGGTTGATACCTTGAAATGTAAAAATGGCTGAAAAGTAAGTTTACCTTCTTTAAATTACACCACAGAATTTAGTCCATTCTACTGTTCCCATGAGGCCTCTCTTTAAAAAGAAGAACAGCAGATATAACATCATGCCTCTTCACTGTTCTAGTATGGAGATTGAGGTACAAATGTTTTCACTTTTTCCACCCTCTGTCACTATAGAGATTGGGAGTAGAGTCCAAAACAGGAATACAGAACTACAGTATGTGTTTTCTTGGGTGCTACTAATAGTGTATCACAAAAACAATAAATGCCCTTATTATGGCCTTGTGTGGTTCTTTAAATCACATTCTTATCAAATATTTGGGCTATAAACCAAACAGAGGCATGCTTTTCAGTTGTTTTCTTTATCAAGCATAGTAGATTTATGGTATTTTACAGGTGAGCACTACCTTCTCATAAACCCTTAAACATGCACAGGTAAAGAAACCAGAAGCCAAGAAATTACTTTTGCTACCAGTAGGATTACGTTAAAGACAACCGTAAATCTCAGAATTTCTCCCAAATTACGTTCAAAGGAAACTATTTTGAAAACCTAAATTACGTTATATGCTAACATATTTAGGGAGTTTTTACGTTTGAACTGCACGTTTTGTTATTAGGCTATATTTGTACTTCAATTACGTTGCTCCGGTACATTTTGTTTAGCGGATTTATGAGAGAACATTCCATACATTCCATAGCGTTCGAAATTATATTGCAACATTCACAGTTAAGGTTAGGTAGGAGGATACTAACGGTTAAGGTTAGGCATGAGGTTACTAACGGTTAAGGTTAGATATGACGTTACTGAGGTTAAGGTTAGAATTAAGGTTAGGGTTAACATTACAAGAACCGACAATCGCCTGTCTGCATGACGCAAGCAATGTAGAACAAAACACACACAAAGTGCCGGTCTGGATTTGAACTCGCGAACACTGGCATGCAAATCGTGGATTTATACGCCCATCCACCATCCCCGACCTCCGCCCTAGCAAAAACCATCCCCGACCTCCGCCCTAGCAAAAACTATGCTATTTACATGCTACATCATGATCTTCATATGTTCAAATTGAACGTTATTCGAGTGTTAAATTTAGTTCCCTACAAACGTAATTGACCCTCTCATACGTTCATATTTGACATATTTCGGTTTAAAAAAATAGTTCCCTCCGAACGTATTTAATGTGATTTAGGGCTGGTTTAAGAAGAACCAGGGATTCTGAAGAGTAGCCTAAAAGTTTATCTTTAAAAGGAAAATATTGCCCAGAGTTTGACACTTCCAAACTTTCAGTACCAATCAATTGCACTGCGGGTGTGAAAAGGCAATGACGTAACATCACTGTGGAAATTCAACCAACCGGGAGAGGACGTGCACAGGACAAGCCGGGATGAACTGTTTAAAGATATTTCTGAGATATTTGCCCACGTACGCAGAGCTGAGAGCCAGCTAGGTATCAATATGAGTGAGTGCCAAATAGCAGCCTATTCCCTACTGTGCCCTGCTTTTGAAACAGAACCCTGGTCCAAAGTAGTGGCCTACATAAGGAATAGGGTGTCATTTGCAATGTGGCCCTTATCTTCCCACAGCATCTGAGAGAGCTCTGTCACACTTGAGGTGGTTCACACAATCCTGTCAGGAGACTGGCAGGAAGCCACAGCGCAGCGGACTTGTTCCCTACACAGAAAGGCAGTGAGGAGAGGAGCTCCAGTACATTCCAATACGATTCCGTGACAGTGCACACTGAAGAAATGTCCTGGGTAAACCCGGTTATGGAATATATATAGAGTATAACGTTTGAGGAAGGCAGAAAGGATGTTGTCCCACACAATCAATTCAGCACCTACCATTGGGTCAATTGAGATATTGCATGTGACTAATTAATTTCAGTTGATTGCTATAACGTCCATTTCCTCAGACCAATTTATGTCTATTGTAAATTTAGGTGGATCTACACCATCCATATTCACCCATAATATTATTTACAAAACATCAAGCCAGTGAGGTCTGAGATATTGCAACAAACTCATTTCTGTTAATTTACTATATGCCCTCCTTTTTGCTAATCATTATGCTGTAATCTTAGATATAACATCAAAATCAGACCAGTGGTATGTCTGATATAAACATGCACAATGTAACTTTCTTGAAGAAAAAAAGGTGTTTTAGGACTAATAAACTTTCGGAACAAGTATATTCAATTCAGGGGTTGAAAACATTAACTTAAATAATACATCATATAAATGTTACAATTACAAAATTGACATTTCACAATATCTAACTAGCAACAAATGTATACTATGGACAAGATAATCATTTTCAGAAATTGGTTACATTAGCCCTCATTTATGAAACGTGCGTACGACCTAAAACAGGCGTACGACGGGCGTACGGCTATTCCTACGCAAAGCAAGGGATTTATCAATTTGAACGTGATCGTAGGCTGCTATAAAATCTCACGTCTGGTCTGACTTCGTGTACGCAAATTCTATAGTGTGACTAGCGGTGTTAATGGTATAACCACCCGGTTCAGTGAATTGTTGAACCAGCAATCATTGATGAATGTGTCTGCATCGCAACTACCCCATATTGCAAATTAAATTTTAGAAATACGAATTAATTATATACAGCACATTGCTATTAAGTGGTTTATTTTTTCCCTTTCACTTCGCAGTGGCCTACAACATGAGGGCAGAAATTAGGCAAACAACAAATTGAATGAAGTAATATATATATATTATTTAAACAAGCGCTTTGGCAGTCCTGTAGTCGAAGCGATGGCAGATCTGGAGGACCTTAATTAGCGCTCTCTACATTGGGACCTTTCAGCGGGAGATCAGGGACAGGTCTGGTATATATATGACAGCCAACAATAGTCGAAGTATGCCAGCTGTTTTAGCAGCTATGAAGTCCCTTTCTGTCTGGTATATTCAAACTATGACTAAAATACAATTTTATGAGATTGCTGGGTTTCCAATTGGGGAGAATTGAGCGATTGATACTGCGTCTGTAGCCACCATCCATGAATGATTACGCAGTTATCAATCGCAAAAACTTTAATTCAATCAACGTTGAGATCATATGTGATGCCAGGATGTTTGTTCTAAATATGGTAGCCTGGTGGCCTGGGTGGGACGCGCGTCTCTATTTTTCTAAACTGCAGCATTGGAACAAGGAGGGCGCACTGCATGGCTGGAGTCATCTCCTCGGTGAGTTACGCCCTCGTACAATTATTATAATAGTTCTACATTTCTTTGGTGAAATGGTTGGATGTGATACCTCTTGGTGAAAAAGGTTATGCCCTGACTGAGTACATACACCGCTTGCAAATCCTGAAACAAGCAGGAGCGCAGGTTCAACAGTGCGCACACACGCACACGAACCACAGTGGAGTGGTGTTTAGGTTTGTACAGGTGGCTCTGTCTTGGGTAAGCAAGGTGGGGTGGGGGGACTGCTATACACACCAGAGCAGGCCTGCAACATAATTATGGCATGCGATATATTGCGCTGGAGAACGGGGCCATTCAATGAAGATCAGTGGCCACAACAGCCACCATTGTGGGCTCTACAAAGGAGACAGGATCTTATTCTGAGCTTCTAATATAGTAAGTGCTATATTGGGTAAGAAAACTACTTAAAAAATACAACGTGGAATATTTAGTGAAAATTATTCATTTATTTGACATACACTTCAGGTTATCGTTAATCGCTTTAAATGACTATAGCAGTAACCTCAGTCAACACCGCATTTTCCTTTAACAATCGACGCCTGATTTTAAGCTTCCAAATAAAACAAATAAGCGGTTGGCCTGCACCTGAGACCTGAGTGTCTCTTTTTATCTCAGAGAAATTCCTTTTCTTTGCCGGATTTCGCTTATCCATGTCGTAAATTCTAAGGGCGAGGCCTCTAAACCGTGCAGAAATGTAGGTGTGATATTTAAATTACGATGGATTTCAACCGTCTGATTTATCAACACCCGTTCATTCGTACGCTGGAATTGGAGTGATACGAATGTTTTGTAAATCACACGTGAGTCTCGTCGTAAGATCATTTCTGCGCTCAGATCTACACTGGTTTCTACGCACGTTTGATAAATGAGGGCCATTGTCTCTATTGTTGCTGTGTTCAGTAATTACATACATATAAAAGAGATATAAAAAAACCTATATATACATCCCGCAATGACAAATTACTGAAAAGTTACATAGTGCATCTTAATGTGACTAACCCATTTTCTTGGAATACTACAGTAGCATCCACCATTGGGACAATTTGGTGCAATTTTCTAAATTATATTTTTGTCAAGACACAGTATTAAACCTAGAATAAGGCCAGAAATTGTGTCTAATCAGAAATGAAGAGATGAAATGCCAAGATTTATTAAATTTTTGCTGTTATTTAACATTGAATATGAAATCAACTTACAGTCCTATATGTATGATCCTGATGTTACACACAGTCAAGCTTTCCAGTTCCTCAACACGAAGAGATTACTTTGTGCAGATAAGCCTAACAAATAGAGCTAACAAATGTTGTGGAGTGATTATGTAGACACCAGAGTCCCAAAACCTCATAGCGGGTTTACATCTGAACCGAACTAGGTCACAGAGAGGTCACATGAACCATGTGACCCATTGAAATCTTTAAGCACTGCCTCATCCTGTAACTACATAAGGCCAATGCATTTATAATGTTATGCAGACCATTGAGAAGCTAAGTCACTGCGTCTCAAAATCTAAATGACTCCATGATACCGTAAATATGTTTACTACAAAATAATAATAATAATGCATTTTATTTAATGGTGCCTTTCATAACACCCAAGGTCACCTCACAAGCAATATGCATAAAACAAATTACAACAAACAAAATGTCGGATCTGATATGTCAGCGTGTGGAAAGAGAGATGCAGCGCGGAAGAACTGAAGGACATGGTTGCGTGTCCTCACTGAATTCCATCTGTTTGCGTCTACCTCAGAGACAGCCACAAGGACATTAACTCAAGAGTGTTTAATGGATTAACTGTTCTTTTACATCCGTGTCTGGCTTCTATTAGATTAAAATGGTCCATGCATCACACCCATTTGTTATATTTAATGACTCTACTCCAAAACCTCAAGTCATAATCTCCAAGGAATATATGATTTCAGTAGTTTATAATCAAGTCCAAAATGTCACCCTCTCTGGTACTAAGGGCACAACCTTTCACCTCTACTTGAGTAGTCAGAAAACAAACTAAGGCATGCATTCTAGCCTGATGTTTACCTCTAATTCTCTGAACAACAACGCTACCCAAAGGGAGCTAGCAAACAGCATGCAGTGGCTGACCAGACTTTTGTTACAGAATGGTTCAACCTCACAGGGAAATTCCACAGCTGCGTGTCCCGCTGAGTCACAACCAAAGAACAGAGCCTAGACGAACAGCAACAAGACCCTCCATGGAGATTTACCTGACTGCTCCCATTTAGAAAACAGGCCTAAGACAATGGAACCACGTACTTAGTCTGATTTGTGTCAACAGAATTGCTCCTCCATCCCTCCCATTACTCACATGCATGTGCTTTTCTATACAAAGTAATTCCTACACACGATCCGAGCCCCAGCTAAAACTCGTCTGGTACAAGATAAGCTGTCTATCAACATGCGCCCAGCCCTGCCTGCGGTTGATAATTAACATGTCTTCGACTTGTCTGTATGTCCTCGGTGGCATCTGGTTCAGGGTTATTTGCAGCTTGGGTTACGGGTGTTATGTCATGTATGGAGTGTTGACAATCCAAATGCCTACAGCCGATGTCAAACGGGGTGAGCCGGTCCTCCTGGACGACGTGAGCTTCTTCTTGATAACGAGACCATTATTTACACGGCAGCCGGCCATATTTACACTATGTTCTCTCCGAAACACCTCCCTACTAATGAACTGCTGCCCTAGTTGGTATGTTCCACATACTGACACATTTCAAGCGTCTTTCATGCTCCTTGCCCTTTCCTAATCCCAGTAGTTTGTCTCAGTTTGCGTTAGCGCTGCAGGAGCCTACATTTGACAACACCACCACACAAACACAACCAAATACAAACAGCCAGCCACATTGTTTATGTTTTCATCTCTGTAGATGAAGCCTGATTGGTTAATAGAACATCGAACAGAACTTTCCGTGAAACTGTTTGTCGTGAGGACCACCAGGAAGTCCAGCTACACAGAGACGGGCACTATTATTAGCTTGACGCTGGATATCTCAAGGCCATGAAAGCAGCAGGATGTTATGCACTAGACAACATATTACCTCACAATGCCACTTTCTGTCTTCACCTGTTACAGTATACATTAATATCATAGGCAAAAGCATATCAGTACATTTAGTCAATTAATTTCCAAGGTATTGTTTTTGATGCACTTCTGGATCTAAAGAATTAGAGAGAACAGAAAGCAGCATAACATTTGTATTATGTTCTTTAGTTTTGAACAGATGAACCAGAGAACTTTACTATACATATGTAATCAAATACTTGTGGATATGAATAAAATACTGCACAGTGAAATACTGCAGTTCATCGTGTAAAAGCAAAGCAGTAGCATCGTTAAAAGAGCGAGCCAGGAGAGCCCTCGCCCTGTCCGTCGAGGTCACTGAAAGCGTTGCAAACGAACACCAAAATAGGGAAGTGAAAATAAGGCGATGGAGGGGGGCGAGTCAGGGAGTCGTGTAGGGAGAGACAGCTCGCTTCACACAGCTGTTATTTTGCAGCGCTTCCTCTGATAGCGGCCTTGGCTGTACTCCCAGTTCTTTAGGTAAACTGACTGACTGGCTGAATGACTGACTGCATAAAAAACACAATCACCTTTCTGATGGCCTCTTTACAAAGAGAAAGGTGCCAGTGTACCGTTTATCTCCCTATTTCTGTCAGGGAAAACACTGAGAACACATTCTCTTTTGCAAATGTGCCCCATGTTCAAAAATATTTAGCAAAAGCAACAAGATTATGCAAGAAGAAACCAAATACAAAACAAGTAGGCACACAACCATACATCAAAGCTAAGCCCATATTCTCAAACAAAACTTTGAGCAATGCTATAAAATTGCATGAAGCCACAATACATTCCTGCCTGAGCTTATTTGCAGCTTCTTCTTCTGTGTATTAAAAGTCATTTTAGGTGTCAGGTTATTCAAACCTGTGTTCTCATGCTATATTGTTTAATTGTTTAATATATTGTGTTAATTTTGATGAAGAAGCTAAATGGCATTCAAGAGCACTTTGTAAATAGAATATAACATACAGGCTTATGAAAACATTTTGTTATGGTCAGATCATGCACGGTATGATTACCTTCACCAATTATACTTCCTGCAGTTGAATTTACAGGAGCCCGATCTGCACACAAGGAGTCACTGGAGAGCGACGTGGCAGGATAAATAATCTGACTTATCTAACTTAAATCCTGGGCAGCGCTATGCCAATTTGCGCTGCCTTGTGCAGGAGGTCCAGGAAAGGTCAGAGACCCAATAATCAGGCTTAAAATATTGACTATCATGACGTAGACTGTCCTGTAATGCATCAACTTAGCCCAATGTGCCACGCAGACCCCCGCCCAAGGCTTATCTAACTTTGTCTTAAAAGATACTGTGATGAGTCCTAAAGCTGGTACCAGAGATATTGACAACTAGCTTGAGATACAACATTCAGTAGGTTAATTGTAGAAGCTAAAGTGTGCATATAAATTAAATCCACTGTGATAAAAAACAGAAAACGAAGTGACAATTTATTTTCTAATGCCAAAACACAGACAGGCTCTTCTTCCATAGGGTGGGCTAGTGTCTGCATCCTTCAAGAGTGCACAAAAGTAGTGCACTAAAATACTGAGTGCACTACTACAATAATGCTTTGACATTGAGGACAGCTAAAATCTTTGGAATCTTTTTTTTTCTGTGACTTGCAGACAACCCAGAAAATGGGTTTATAACAAAGCCTCCAAGAATTGATGGGACCTTTGAATGTAGACTATGTAGACTTTTTTCGTATTATTAACTGAGTACTAACAATGTTTGTAATGTGTTTCAGTTAAAGCAACAATATTATTAAAACTGTAAAAAAGAATTGTGCTTCAATTGTTTTATACAGTTTAACAAACGACAGACAGAATTAGAAAGTGTACATACACCATCTTGCCCTTCTATTTCCATATTCCCCCAGCTACCCAAATATTTTGCAATTTTGCCCGCTGTGCGTGTGACAGATTGCATATGCTGCACAGCATGACACTGTTGTATATGTGCAGTGCTTCTGAATAATGCTGATGTGTTTTTAAAGAGTCATTAGCTTCTTATCATAGAATCGGCTTATTGAGCTGACAATAATTTTGTAATCCATTTCAAGTCGTGTCCCAAGTAAGCTGTACTATAGGACTGACCTGGACATTGAGACTCCACGGCATGCCACACCTGAACCACCCTGGTCCCAGATCAGATTGGGCGGTTAGCAAACTTATTTTCACCATTATCATGCCATTGACAATAGGAGCTGGCGAGACAGCATGGGCAGATCTAGGACAAGGCTTCTGAATGGCCTACTAATTCAAGGAGGAATAAAGGGGCTACGAGAGAAATCTGCCCATCTAGCGCATACATATCCAGAACAACGCTTGTATCGCTGAAAGAAAAATCATGCCTGCTTGAGCTGCCGATGATTTGTTTGTGGACTCGAAAGACGAGGTAGATATCTTGATGTCTACAGCTTATGTTGGTGCTTGTCAAAGATTTGTACTCACCTTTCGTGACCCAGACAGTTCTTCATGTTTCCAAAACACAAGTTCTATCTTGTTGGTAATATATATCTTGGCTATAGGGTTATTGTCTGTATTAATGCCCGGAACACAGGCTTTCTGAGCACAGTTTAAAACCATGGCCCTTATCTACAGTGTCTCAGACAGCAACATTGATCAGACCTGCTTTGAAAAAAAACATTCTACACCTACCCCTATACACTACAACAAAAGCTAGCCATAAAACGTTGTCAGTCATAAGAGTTTTACCTCATCAACAGATATTTAAATGACATGATGAGCTGTCCTAAGCAGTTAAGAGTTATTGTAGAAAAAGGTAGCAGCTCAGTGATTTCTGCTAAATATACTGACAAACACTTAGCAGTTGTTGAATCGGTCCGAAATGTAAACACAAATAAATAGCGTGCCATGCCATATTGTGAGACGCCTAAAATGGACTTTGATTGCCAATCGTTGACTGCCATACTATACGGTCTGGTGCAAACTGTCATGGTAAATGAATGCAAACTGAATGTTCTATTCAAGCTATACCTTCAAGGATAAACTTTCATTATTGGGTTTTAAAACCAAAATACACTGCTAATGTGATTTAATATATGATTGACCTATTTGCAAGCAAAGAAATGATGGCCATTTCTGCCAAATAAGGGATGGAAACTTTAATTATGTTGTGTAAATGGGCCATGCATTATTACGACATTAATCATAAAACAATGTGAACAATCATTAGGAACATTACCAGGTGAGTTTCACCTGGGTTTTCTCCCTATTGCATCCCATTCCCTTCATAGTGCACTACTTTCAACCAGGGCCTGTGAGGAATATTGAGTAGGTCGCTATTTAGAATGCAACCACATGTTACTCTTACACAATAACTGTCACATAAACACATTATAAAACTGCAGGCGTGTGTCGGCAACAAAGCCCAGGCCAGAACACTTTGAGGGAAGTTTGGTTGCAATAAAGTGTTGACATCTTTAAGCGGAAGAGTAAAAGACCAATTTTATGTCTAATGTATTTTCGTCAAGACAGTGTTTATGTACTTACTTGTATTTGTATTTTTACATTACAGCAGCCCCAATAGCAACAAAATGCAATGCACTGTGTACTGAATCTTTCTATCAGAACCTGCATTTACTTTTTCTGCAATTTTAGCTACAGTAGCTCATCTGTTGGATCGGACCACACAAGCCATTGAAAATGACATTTACAGAGACAACAAAAAATCAATTTATAATTTTAACCCCCGACGCGGCAGAGTATCTCTCCCACCAAAAAAAACTAAACCCCCCCATCCCCCCAATGAACATGGTCTTCCCCGCATGCATGACAAATACAGCACATGACCAAAACACACAAGCACAAAGAAAAAAATAAAATAAAATAAAATGATGAAAAGTTAAAATAAACGCACCTAGAGAAATTAACTAGGCAAACAGGCAATCTCTGGGGCAACACAAACTAAGAAATTAAAGGTTGCCACCTGTTAGAGAATTTTTTTGGTGGACCCCCGAAGAGAGTACTTAATTTTTGAGGACATAACATCTTTAAACCGTTGAGACATCAACAGGGGCTGGGACGACTTCCACTGAATTATGATTCTGCATCGAGCCAAAAGTGTAGTGAAAGCCACAGTGTCTGCATGCCTGGGGCTGGATACGAATAAGTCCTCAGCAACACCAAAAACAGCTATCAGGGGACAGGGGAGCAGGCGAAATAGAAGTACATCAGATAAGATCTGCAAGATAGAGTCCCAGTAGCCTCTAAGCTAAGGGCATAGGAAAAACATATGATAAAGATGACTTGGGGAGGTATGACATCTACCACAAACTTCAATCACTGACAGTTTGGAAAAGTGAACCCTATGAACCACCTTAAACTGTATAAGCCCTAGATGGGCACATGAAGTGGTTAAGCTAATTCTATCTAAAGATTCAACCCACTCCTCACTGAATTCAACTCCCATTTACTGCTCCTATAGGCAGATTTAGTTTTATTGGTGGAATGTTTGTCAAATCGCATAGTGCAAGAATAGACCTGAGAGATTACAGCTTTCTGTCTGGGCATACATTAAGAGTCAATAGAGCATCCCAGGTTTGGGGGTGAATTGGGAAAGCCAGACAACTGTGAGGAAACCAAAATGTCTAATCTGGGTAGTCTGAGGTAGCGGAAAAAATGAAGGCAGAGTGTTTAGAGGCCAGACCAGGGAAATTAAGAAGGGTCCAGCTGCGGCTTGGGCGTTCCCGTTATGACACAATAATGCCCATTGGGCGTTCCTGGTAGCGTTTAATCAACCAATCGTGTTCGCAAATTCAAATCCAGATGGACACTGTGTGTGTTTTGTTCTCCATTGCAGCTTGATGCAGACAAGGCGATTTTTACTTTGTATCATTAACTATTTGCATTTCCGTTGAAAAGAAAGTTTCTATATGTCAAAGAATTTGGATTTGAAGGTTTCAGTGTTTTTGGCCACTCGACACACAGCTTTGATGCATGTGTCATTGTGAGATGCTTCATTAGTTGCTTACAACGGATGTCGACAAAGTTTTCGCTCATGGACATAATGTACACATTACATGCAGGTTTTTGCCTTTGACCACAATGCATTTGAAGTAGTGCTTATATCTCCACAATGAAAATGTCAACTTTTCATCGGATTGATCCTGACTCGCCATCTCTGCTACTTATTCGAAACCCTGTTAGCTGTTGTGTGTGTGGCGCGTATGCTGGCATGTGTGTAAAAACACGGTTAGCTAGCGTGAAACATGACTGCCTTAGCCAAGTATAATCGCCTAATACTATCCTACCCACTCACTAGCTCTGAGCCAGGGGTGCGTTCGGATTACACAGTTTATTCAATCAATGCATAGTAACGCACCACATTTAACATCCAGTAACTGCGTTGTAACAACAGGAAAAGTAATTAGTTAGATTACCCCGTTACTGGAAAAAAACATAGTTACATAACGCTGTTTTTCCAAACACTGATCATTACATTAACCATAAGTCTTAGTCAAACCCTTACTCTAACCTTAACCACTCTGAATGAAACCTTGCTGTTAAGACCATCTAAAATATAATTTAAGAACACCTTTTACTGAAATGCCACGTCATGATGCTTCCAATTGAAATATATTAGTTTTGAAACTAGAAATTTGTGTCTGTGTACATGAATCAACAGATTAAAATTGCGTGATTATATCACGAAATGCTGTGAGTTTGCGTTAGTTAGTAACCTCATGCCTAACCTTAACCATAAATGTTGTAACAAAATTAATTAGAAAGCTATGGAATATGTGTTCCGGGGCATTCCGGTTGGCCGCCGAGTAGTATTAAAGAAAATGGGGAAGTCCACCACTGAATTTGCATCTCTCAAGTAAAGACCTATGGACTCTGGGTAACGTTCCTCCCCAAATGAATAGTGACAGTCTGATTAATTGACTCGAAAAAGGACTTGGGCAAGAACAACAGGATACTCTGAAAAAGGTAAAGGAATTTAGGCAAACTGTTCATTTTAACAGCATTAATCTTTCCTATAAGTAACAGAGAGAATGTCAGGTAATGAGGTCGTAGGGTTACATACATAGAGCAACAGGTCATCGGCATAAAATTATAACCTATACTCAACGCCCTTGGAAAGAGACAGAATTCTGCAGCGCCACCAAAAAGAGCTCAATAGCAATGGTGAAAAGTAAGGGGAACAGAGGGTAACCCTGTCTGGTGTTCCAGGGCAAAGTAGTCTGAGCAAGCGTTATTTTCTCTAAAAATTCTCTATTTTCCTGTGTTTGTTGTTTCACTTTAGAGACACTACAATACAGAATACAATCTCTTGACCACTAAAGCTAGTATTAATGGTAAGTGAAAAATGTATTTACAAAATGGAATCAGACTGATAGTGTGAATAAAGACATTTGCTGACCCCAGCAAGGAATTAATGGAAAGGTTAAGTTTCACTAGCATCGTCTGTGGCCTTGATTAGACAGAGAGAGCAGGTGGCCAATAACAGTCCAAGCAAGTGGTAAGCCTTCGCAGGTGCATCTAAGCCAGATAGGCAAACGTGTGCTGTTGGTTGTGTGTAAAGCCACACACAAAGGCTAATTTATAAACCACAAATGAATGGCTCGTTATAGAAACATTCAATCAAGAAAGATTTAGTTTGAATCAAAAGGTCCCCAGAGATAACTTCTCTCTGAAGAATGTGACAGAGCAAGACGAAGGCCCCATTCCTCCAGTATGCAGCAGATAGATCAATGGAAGCACATGGTCAGACTAACCTAGCATTTATGCATTTTACTTAATGCAAAGGTGGTGCCTGGAATCAAACACACTCTCCTGGAATTGTAAGTGCTGTGCTCTACCAACAGAACCACAGTGGACAGCTTTCATCTAACCATGTTTGTACCAACTGTCCCGTTCACTTAAAGAGGTTTTCGGCTGCAGGGCTGCCCAGAGGAAAGATCTTTTGCTCAGAGTTGTCTTTTCTTTATCTCTGCAGAAACATATGAGGTCTCAGTTTAGTTTCATTTAGTGATCACTTAAAACTGAATTGTTTCTCCTAAAGCCCTCTTAGGAGCATTGAGTAGATGAAAAAGAGAATCCATTCTGGAGACTTTCTTGAGACTAATGAGCTGTCCTTGAGAC
>JACXGM010000443.1:0-37976 GCA_016801145.1 Umbra pygmaea | reverse complement strand
CTAGCGCGATGCAGAGTGGCGTGGCCCTGCAGAGCGCTTTGGGCTGTCAGGGTTGTGTTCCCATGGATGAGATCTGTGAATGGGTCTGGCTTAATTTATGGGGAAAAGAGCTGGTGACATTTTTAAGGCAGCAAATAGGGGTGCTACCCAGCAGGAAGTTCATAGATGGGTACACTCTCTATACCAGGCTGGCCCTGCAATGGAAAATAGGCATTATTGGACTCTGCATTTCACTGGATTTCATAAGTGTTTGTAAGTGCTCCAGTCTTGACTGAGCAACCTTCACCCTCTGTCACCACCAGACATAGCAAGTCATTACAGAGCTTTGTAGATGAGGGAGTAGAGGAGAGGAGAAACATTCCTGCTTGTGTCTTGCAACTGTCTTCCATGCCAATGTTATCCTTTCCTACCTCTGAACTAAGCCAGCATTGGCCAGCTTCTCTGCGTCCCTGTGTTCCTTTCCACAGCTCTGCCTGCTGTTTACTCCTCATTCAGTCTGTTTAACCCATCTACAATATGTAAACAAATGAATTGACACTCCACATCAATCGCTCTTATGGTGAAATCACTGCCTTGACATCTTAATGGAAACAATGCAGCTAGAAAGCAAACCCAGGACAGGCAAATGGAATCATTAATTAGTGTCCATATTTGTTCTTTTAAGTTGGAATATGAAAGACAAATTCCCTGTGGTGGACTACTTTTCCCAGGGACCCATGGGGGAACAGGTTAGATCATATTGCGACACAGCTTTGGTAACAGACACGTTAACACTCCCAGATTTTTACGTTTGTCCCGTGTACCCTGTGTCCATGATACAGCTTGCTCCTGTAAACAATGCATAAAACTAGACAGGATGCATCTTGTTATTTTCACTAGACTAGCCCTGCCAACTTTTTTCCTTTGGACTGGTGGATCGCCAGAAACAATTGCAGGCTTATGACGACAACAAAGAACAACTTGGCAAAAGATCGACTCCCTTTTCAGTACACTCTGGTCTGCACGGAAAAGCACATAAATGTCTGGGCATAGGAGGGCCTGACTGCACAAATAAGCCTGTTTCATTTGTTATCGAAAAAATACTGGTTGAAGTGGAGCCATGCTAATCCGCTTCATCATCACTATAAAAGGGGAAAATCAAGACTGGACATGGTGGGTGGTGTCCAGTGATGAGTGCCAGATTTGGGGTAATACTGCACTAGACTTTGCTCTGCAGGGGTCAGGTGCTGCCATTAGCCTATCAAACACTAAGGACGTTTTGTACTCCTTCCAAGGCACCCTATTGTCTGCCGGATCCTACGCCCACCGCAAAGTCTACGTGAAGGAATAGGCGGCACTGGATTGGGTGGAGCAGTCTATGCTATGATGAATGATGGATTAAACCAGCCCATTAGAATGAAGTACACTCACAAGTCGCAGGCCAGATCAAGACAGGACTTGGTGAGGCTTGAATGGGCGTCATCCAAGAAAAAAGTGGACGAGCGTTGGGTGGTGCCCTGTCCGCTATGATGAGAGAAATTTCAATGCAGCTTATTGTAATTAACATCATGGCTATATGGGATGAAAGATCCTAAAAACCCTTTATGAGATCACAAGCTGGGCTTGTTCTCATCAGGTGAGACAAATGAAATATAAATAACACTAACTAAATATACTGTACATTCCCCCTGCCCAGCAACTAAAGGAATGAATTGTTTGCAACATTAATGTTTTTTTCAACATGAACCCACATAATACAGGTCCCATGTACAGTAGCTCACTTGGAAAATAGTGTGTCACAATGTCAGGATAGTGGGTGCAAATCCAATGTCAAATGGTATGAATACACTGTACATATATATATACACTCACTGCATAAGACCAAGTGCTAAATTATGTAAATGTATAACTGTTAAAATAAATTGAACCTGGCTCTTTGGCATCACTAATTGTTTTTGATGATTTCCGTGTATAAATTGTAGACTTTCCAGAATATTCTTAGTTACCCAGCTATCAAGTACAATAAATATTTTAGCTTTACCCAGTGATTGGTATCCACATTTCTTATCAAAAGATCCTAGTAGACGGGGACCATTGTCAGAAAGAATGCCAGATAGAGTTCATAACATCTTGTTATTCTTTACAATGGCAGACCTTACACATCCACTGTCCTAAAGCAAGTATATGTTAAGGAAAAAATTACTGTAGTACTTCTGGAGGACTGGGTGTGATTTGGGAAACACAAATGGAAAAAGGTGAGTGGATTTGAAAAATAAGGGAAAGCTGGTGTAGTTTTTACAGATTTATTACAGGGAGGATGTTACAGTATGCTGTATTTAGTATAACAAAACAGTAGGTAGATTTAGATTTGGTCCAGTCAAACATATTGATCCCATTCTTAACAATGTCACACATCGGCAGGTGCCATCTTGCCACATTTGGCAAGGCAAAAAATCTTTGACATTAGAAACCTCTTGAATATCCCACAAGAACAGCAAATCTATGCATGGTGCACTATTTTTAATGATTCTGGAACATTACACACTAATCTGATGAAACGATTGCCAAAGTCTTGTGAAGAAGCTAATTTCCCAATGGCTCTACACCCCAACTCAAACACAGCATTCAATGTGGAAAGGGACTTCTCTAATGTTCTCTGTATGTCTGCAATAAAAAAATTTATTTGTCTCATTCTATGACAATGAGCTTCTCTTTTGGGGACACTAGTAAGAACACGTCCAACCAAAAAAAATCTGGCCCCGTATTCATAAAAAATCTTAATGCAAAGAGTAGCTCCTAGTGAGAAAATTCTAAGAAAATTCTTAGAACTGTGGTAGTTTACTCTTAAAATTAAATAAAAATCCTAGTAAAGAAAAAAGTAATTCAGAAAGCATCTTAACTCTTAAAAGAGGTCCTAAGTTCAAAATTGGTAGGAGTGCAGACAAAGACTTTTAAGAGACATAAGAGTTCCTTCAGTAGAGCAAAAAACAGCGGAATTACGAAGAGGGAGAAGAAATGTGTTGCAGAAAATGGATGACAGTGAGTCAATAAGAAGCTATAGATTAGATCGTGTAGGGATCATGTTTGTGACCGATCTTTTAGAGACACGCTAACATCTCCGACACAGCACAGAAATGCCATAGTGGCAGAAATGAAAGTAATCACTACATATATATATATATATATATTAAGATATAGCACTTTAGAACCTCTTATTGTGTCACAGTTAATTTCCTTTCCACTGGACATTCCCACCTTGCAGGCACAAAAAACTGCATTTATGAATATAGGAGCCTTCCCTGGTGTTTGTCGGAGTAATAGATGGAACCCACATCTGAATTATCGTGATCTCTCAGAAATCAGAAATATGTGATACTACCACGGACACTTAACTTCAAACTCTGTGGCAGTTTCACGGAATGGCAGAAAATTCTGTGAAACTGTCAAGGATCCTTAACTTCAAACTCTGTGGCAGTTTCACGGAATGGCAGAAAATTCTGTGAAACTGTCAAGGATCCTTAACTTCTAAATCTGTGGCAGTTTCACGGAATACTTAAAATTGTTCTGTTTTTTCCTTCTTGGGCAACCAACCAATCACAGTCTTCAAAAGATTGTGTCATACATAGCAACGGGTTCCGCCTCAGTTTTTGTCTTTTCCTTGCTCAGAGTTGCTCTTAGATCGGTCTGGAATCTCTTAAGCTAAGACTCCTATGTAGAAGTTTTTAAGCTAAATTAGGAGTTTTCTAAGATGATTCTTAGAAGCTTTATGAATACGGGCCCTGAAATGTAAAGTTACTGAAGAAACTCTAGAAGTGAGTGCTTTAATTTCCCAGCATTTCAAACCCAACACCTTTTATTTTGAATAATAGATCAATCAGCAAAACGTACATGGGGTTAATAATTGTTACAGTAATTGTTATTCCAGAAATGTATCAAACAAAACAGAAAAGTCATTATTTTTCTTCTTAGCACTGCAGCTTTTCCCAGTAGAGGCTGGTAACGACACTAAGCTAACAGACAGTGTCACGGCCTGGGAACTTGTTACACTGCTAAGCAGACTGAAACTATTCAGGGCTGTAAAAAAAATCAGAGTAGGAAAGCTAATCTTTGATCACTTAGTCTGAATGATACAATGAATTATCATGTACAAAGTGAAAATGGTGTATTTTGTTATTTGCATTTCTACTGAGAAATGTGATCTTTGTATACGGTCTTTAGGCTGGTTACCAATAGAGAAATTGGGATGGGTGCTGAAGTATACTTCCTGACTGCCAGGCGATGAGTCCCTGCAAGCTGAGGGCAGCTGGGGAGATCTGCTTTCCTGCTCTACACCATAAGCAATCGTGTGTCCACACAGCTTGGTGTATCGTATAACCACTGAAGGCGATAATACAATTATCTCAAAATTACCTCTGCACCGTGTGTACATTGTCAACCTTTCGGTCAAAAAAACAGTTATATCACTATAGGAGACATGGTGGTTAGAATCTGTTCGCCTACAGATATTGTGGTGGTCCAAAATCTACACCCTGGTTGACCCAGATTGGCTTCAAGACTCAAATAATCATTATTTTTCTCCTAAATAGCCAGGTACTGTAGGGAGGCTAGTGATATGTGTTGACAGCAGTAATCTTGTTGACAAGCCATTTCATTATCTGCCAGAGTCTGGGTCCAAGTAGATAAAAGTAGCGTGTAAGAGCGACAGCCTGCTGCAGTATCAACAACCACTCCACGCCTCCACCCTCTCTCTCTCTTTTTCGCACACACACATATCAGCCTAATTTTCACCACTTAACATTTTACATTTGAGTAATTTAGCAGACTGATTCTTATATAACACAAATCAAAGTCCAACTACATGGCAGGCGTTGCACCACCAGTCAGAAGAAACACAACAAGAAATGGACTTTAATGAATGCATGGCACCATAGGTTGGCACTCATTTGAGGATTTATTTTTTCCACAATAATTGTGATATTGTTGATATTGTTGTATATGGATAATTTATATGGATTTGATGTTTCAGCTGTGGCAAGCAATGCTGAATAATTTTCAATTTGTGGGTGTTGACGTGTAATGTTGTGCTAAGAATTTAAATTTCATAATTTCTTCACAATAGCAATTTTATTCTCAGTCCCTAGATGTTATGCTGCAATAGTTACACAGAGCTATTAAAGATGCAGATTATTTAACAATTTTTGGTAAAAGTGTCACTGTCGAGCCAAAACGTTTTCCCCAAAATTGTTTACCACAGGTTTGTCAATGCCCATGTCATCAAAACCACTCAATATCAAACCTGACATCTTATATCTGAGGTAAAAGAGCAATTTACCTATATATTATACACATATCAACAACGTATTACACATCCTATTACACATTCTGCACTAAATCTGAGGTTTAAACAGTTATTTTGTGAATTGCAAAAGGCTAGACCTCAGGTAAAGATTGTTTCTCCACTATCTCCTGCACTAAAAATCTATTCAAACAAGAAGTCAGTCAATAAAGATTTACTCCTGGATCTTGAGCACATCAAATTCTTGATGAAAAAGCTAATTGATGTCGACGAAACATAGACAATTTAATGACAAGATTAAGAAAATCTGAGGCCCGTTTTAGCTTGTAAGCCTCACGTTCAAAACTACAATCTGAAATTATTAATTAGCTCTGGAGTGCATCTTTAAGGCCACAATACATTGACTGAGCAAGAAGTGGTAACTTTTGTCATGATCAGATTCAAATAAACATGTATTCAACAAGTAAACATGGTGCAATGTCAACAGAGACCAGGGCCCGTATTCATAAAGATTCTAAGAATCCTCTTAGAAAACTCCTAATTTAGCTTAAAAACTTTTACGTAGGAGTCTTAGCTTAAGATCGATTCCAGACCCATCTAAGAGCAACTCAAAGCAAGGAAAAGACAAAAACTTTTATCTTAGTGAGGAGGCGGGGATGACCCCGTTGCTATGTATGACACAATCTTTTGAAGACTGTGATTGGTTGGTTGTCCAAGAAGGAAAAAACTGAGCGATTTTAAGTATTCCATGAAACTGTCACGGATTTAGAAGTTAGGGATCCGTGGCAGTTTCACAGAATTTTCGGCCATTCCGTGAAGCTGCCACAGAGTTTAAGGTTAAGTGTCCGTGTTAGTATCACGTATTTCGAAGATCACGTTGAATAATTCGGATGTGGGTTCCATCAATTACTCCGACAACAAGGCTGCTATATTCATAAATGCAGTTTTTTATGCCTGCAAGGTGGGAATGTCCAGTGGAAAGGAAATGAACTGTGACACAATAAGAGGTTCTGAAAGTGCTGTAATTGTTTGTGTGATCACTCTGCTTACAGAAGGTTGTGACAGACCCAAGTCATCACTGCTACATTAAAGGTACAATATGTAATATCAATCAAAACAATAACAAAATACATACTTTGCATTGAAAGAAAACATTACTATACATATATTATATATATTTCTTAGTTGTGTACTTACATTATCCAAAATGTTTCCAACTTTCAAATGTTGTAATTTAATTTGAAGACACGGGACGTTTCTTTTTGTCGCAAGTCAATGACGTCATATAATATAGTTGCTCTAAGTTCCAGGGAGCCGCCAAACATAACGTGAATAAAGTTATAATATTTTTAACAATACATTACTTTGTCAGTGAACATTTTAACTGCCGGAGATGCTAGATTGGAAGGTTGTCATTGACGACGATAACAAAACCCATGATCCCACGCAACCTCCCGACGTCATCCAAGTACATCTTTTGCTATTGTTTTGATTGAGAGCCCCCTGGTGGCCAAAAATTACATATTGCACGTTTAATGCATTTTCCCAGTTGCCAAATATCGTAATGTAGTGATTACTTTCATTTCTGGCACTATGACATTTCTGTCTGAGATGTTAGCGTGTTCTCTAATAAGATCGGTCACAAACATGATCCCTGCACAATCTAATCTATAGCTTCTTATTGACTCATTATCATCCATTGTCTGCAACGCATTTCTTCTCCCTCTTCGTAATTCCGCCGTTTTCTCCTCTACTGAAGGAACTCTTAAGCCTCTTAAAAGTCCTCGTCTGTACTCCTACCCATTTTGGACTTAGGACCTCTTTTAAGAGTTAATATGCTTTCTGAATTACTTTTTTCTTTACTAGGATTTTTTTTTAATTTTAAGAGTAAACGCCCACATTTCTAAGAATTTTCTTAGAATTTTCTCACTAGGAGCTACTTTTTGCATCAAGATTCTTTATGAATACGGGCCCAGATCTATTTTCTTAGTCAAAACCATTGAAGGCTCTGATTATTTTACTTGGAACAGTCAAAAAGGAATCTATCACAATGACCCTTGGAGCTTTAGCTGTCTTACAATATTAGGCTTATCTTCTCAAGGACAGTAGAATGATTAGGTCAGCATATCAGTAATCTCCATCAACAGGATCTGCTCATGTCCTTACCTTTAACCCAGTGTCCTAAAAAGCAGTTAGTAGTTACTATACTACAGACATGGCAACAACACATGCTTATTTCTAGATGGAAAGCTACAGTCCTGCAGGAACATGCTTGACTTGAAATAACACAGCATCATGTGAGTCTTCATCTATCTCTGCCAGTCTCTGCCTGTGATATCATGAGTGAATCTGTGTATAAGTGTGTAAATAATGAACCATGTATTTTTTGTCAGTCCCACTGAATCAGTGTTTTTTACGAGAGGTTCGAACAGGGCCGGGCTGTACCATGCTAGAAAAGCAAGGGATAAAAATAACGGTCCAAGGAACAAAATAAAAAAACAGAACAGAAAAAATAATGTTCAAGCTAAAGAAACAGAACCAGGAACAAAAGGATGTTCTAGTTTTCCAGACGTTATCCGTTAAAATCAACTGAACCGGTCAATAATGTTTTACCTTCCCATCTTTTTTCTGTTTAGTCTTGCAATAACAGAAAACATCATCTATGCAAATTGTCTGCCACAAACACTTTGTTTTGCCAGTGTGAGTTTGGGTACTCCCTACCCCCCACCTACTGTAACCTATCAAAACAGGCATTAAAAATACCTGAAACAAGATCTCTCACATTGTGGTCTTAACAAAAGAACTACACAGCAGATGGGATGTTATCTTCTAACATCTGTTACATCAGAACCTCAACTTTAAAATAAATTCCACTACCAACAGCCACTCCACCCCTACCCCATATCGGCCAACTTAACATTTACATTTACTTTTAAAGTAATTTAGCAGAATGACTCATATAACACACAACACAGTTAATCTAAATGGAGGATGGTGCACCAACAGAGAGATTAAACACGACAACAAATTGATTTTAAGGGATGGGTGGCCCTACAGGTTGGCACACCCTTACTAATTTAAAATATGTCATATATGTTTTGACAATATTAAAAATAAAAATAAAATTGATATTATTATCTGTTTGGCTAGTTCATATGGTTCTGAAATGTTAACATTTTATTAGACCATATTAGCCGAGAAGCTCCTTTCCTTTACAAAGTTCTCAGGACACATAGTAAATACTATAGAATCCATCAAACCTCTCTCATTGATGTAGAGGAACTATATTTAGTTTATTTAGATTTATATGCTATATATAAATCACATGATGGAGATATTGAAGCCTTGGAATATTTCCTTTCAGAACATAATTCTATTGGAAGCCCCACAAAGTCCTGTCTTTTGGAATTGGCTAAATTAATTTTAAAACATAATTACTGGATATTTCAAGATACCTTGTATGATCAAAAATGAGGAGTACCTATGGGTACTAATGACAAAGAACTCTTTGTCACCAACAAGAAATACTTTAGAGGGCAGACACTGATCATCCCTTACCTTTAAAAACAGTCTTCCTTTTAGTCAGTTATGTAGAATAAAACGTATTTCTCACAAAACCGATGATTTTGACAGGAGTATTAGGGGAATGATGAATAATTTTTAACAAAGAGCATATAAAAAATATGTCCTACATAATGCTCCCATTGAAATAAAAGACAGATCAAGATATGATCTTTTAAAAGGTAAATCTAAGGTGAAATCTAATTAACGTATTATATTTACAATAGAATACTCCAAAAGGGCAGAAAATATAAAATATAAATATAAAAGATATAATAACACAACTTTTGCATATATTAAAGTCTGATTGTCAACTTAATGAGGCATTCAAGGCACAACCTCTCAAGGTATATAAAAGAGGGAGGAACTTGAGGCATCACTTGATACATTCACATTTACCTTCTCAATCTTCTCCAATTCAAGCTATTAGCATTAGGTGCTGTACACGTCTACAACATCTGTCACTTATCTTATCACCTGCCCTTGTGGCATCTCCTATTTTGGTAAAACGAGTAGATTATTAAAAACGTGTATTTCTGAACATAGAAGTACTATCAGATGTAAGAATCTAAATTCTCCAGTGGCAGCCCATTTTATTGAATTGAATCACCCTATTTCTTCTCTTAGATATATTGGGAATCACCAGGTGAATCCCCCCGCTAGAGGAGGTAATTATGGGGCGCAGATGGCTCAGTGGGTAGGGAGTCAGACTTGTAGTCAGAAGGTTGCCAGTTCGATTCCTGACTGAGCCAAATGTCGTTGTGTCCTTGGGCAAGACACTTTACCCTAATTGCTCCCAGGCCGTTGCTGTAAATAAGAAATTGTTCTTAGTCAACTTACCTGGTTAAATAAAAATAAAATAAATTAAGCTGTTTTGCTTTCCAGGAGGGAACATTAATGAATTTACTGATTACCCTCTCACCCTATGCATTAAATATTGACTATGATTTAAAATGTTTCTTGTAATATACCTTGTACTTAGCCTGGAAATCCAAACTCAAATCTGAAAGATTAAGGGTCTGGCATTGAGTAATGAAAATGGACCAACTAGAGGGGCTGCACCAAGCATGCATTTGAAAATCTCACTGTACGCATTTGGATAACACTACAACCAATCACAACAATACGCCCTGTATGCTTAGCTACCAGCGGAGCTATCTGGTATATTAAACTCTTGCCGTATCCCGTCAGCAATCCAGCAAAAATGTCCTTCTTGCAAAGGAACAATTTGAGCGCTTTCTTCTGTTCCTCTTTTAGATAAAAAGCCATGTGTAAGTCGTATATTCTAGCGGCCAAAGCCATTTCAAATAACTGCTGTTCGTCTGTAGCAATCTTGCAATGTTGACTAATGAATTTGATGCATCAGCACTGTCGTCATCTGTTTAGCTCACCTCTGGCCCGCCTATATCAGATACACTGATGTGATTGGTGCAGCTTGACTACGAGGGCATAGTTAATGAGCATCATTACTGAATGCCAGAGTGACTCGCTGAGTAAATTTAAATTGTGCTCTCGCGAGAACTGTGAATTTCCAGGGTACCTTGTTCTACGGTGATTTTTTATTTATTGGGTATTTAGACAAAGTTGATTATGATGTTCGGTCAGAACTGATGCTTCAACTTGTGCTATGTATCTATTGGAATATATTAATATCAAATGTAAAAATGTGTATTGTATTGGGATACATTTTATTATTGTACAGGGATTGGTGCACATATTGTTAAAGATAGATTGTGTTAATATGTCTTCTAAATTACTTGATTACCTAATTAACATGAGTTGTGTAACAAGGGTGTGGTCTATATGTAATACCTGTGTACTGTTCTGTTGATTGTTGATTTGAAGAAGGCCTGAGGGTCAAAACGTTATCAATAAATTGAGGTTTACATATGGAGCCAGAGTTTGCTACACTTCTTTCCTATTTTAACTTCATTAGGTACACCTATAATCAAGACAATTTGCTGAAGTTTAAACTAAGCACCAGAAAGAGGAAGGTGGCATGGTTGTTGCTGCCAGACGAGCTGGTTTGTGTATTTCAAAAAGTGTTGATTTACTGGTATTTTCACACACAACCATTACTAGGGTTTACAGAGACTGGTCTGAAAAAGAGACAATATCTATTGGACGGCAGTTCCCTGAGCAAAAAGGCCTGGTTGATGGCAAAGGAGAAAGGCCAGACTGGTTCAAGCTGATAGAAAGGCAACAGTAACTCAAATAACCACTTGTTACAACCAATGTATGCAGAAGATCTCAAATCTTGAAGCAAATGGGCTAGAGCAGCACACCAGCTGCCACTCATGTTAGCTAAAAACAGGGAATTAAGGATTCAATTTGCACGGGCCCACCAAAATTGGACAATAGATGATTGGAAAAAAGTTTTCTGGTCTGACGAGTCCTGATTTTGTCTGCAAATATCCAGATGGTAGGGTCAGAATTTGGCATAAACAACATGAAATCATGGATCCATCCTGTCTTGTATCAACAGTTCAGGCTGTTGGTCGTGGTGTTATGGTGTTTATATATTTTGTTGGCACACTTTGGTCCCCTTAGTACCATGGGAGCGTCGTTTGAATGCCAAAAGGTACCTGACTATTGTTGCTTACCATGTACATCCTTTACAGTATACCCATCTTCTAATGGCTACTCCCAGTAGGATAACACACCATGTCACAAAGCTCGCGTCATCTCAAACAGGATTATTGAACATGACAATAGGTTCACTGTACTAAAATGGCCTCCACATGTACCAGATCGTTATCCAATCGAGCACCCTTGGAATGTGGTGGAACAGGAGATTTGCAGCCAATGAATCTGCAGCAACTGTGTAACGCAATAATGTCTATACATTTCTGAAGAATGTTTCCAGCACCTACGTGAATCTACATGTATGTCAAGAAGAACTAAGTTAGTTCTAAAGGCAAAAGGGAGTCCAACCTGTACAAGCAAGGTGTACCTAATGAAGTGGCCGGTGAGTATATATATATATATATATATATATATATATATATATATACAGTGCCTTGCGAAAGTATTCGGCCCCATTGAACATTTCAACCTTTTGCCACATTTCAGGTTTCAAATATAAAGATATAAAACAAATTTTTTTTGAAGAAGCAACAACATGTGGGACACTCTAAACTTTCCGCTTATACAAGGAGAAGACTGATCAGAGATGCAGCCAATAGGTCTGCAGAGATCTACAGCTGAGGTGGGTGAGTCTGTCCATAGGACAACAGTCAGTCTTATACTGCACAAATATGGCCTTTATGGAAGAGTGGCAAGAAGACAGCCATTTCTAAAAGATATCCATAAAAAGTGTTGTTTAAAGTTTGCCACAAGCCACCTGGGAGACACACCAAACATGTGGAAGAATGTGCTCTGGTCAGATGAAACCAAACTGGAACTTTTTGGCAACAATGCAAAACGTTATGTTTGGCATAAAAGCAACACAGCTCATCACCCTGAACACACCATCCCCACTGTCAAACATGGTGGTGGCAGCATCATGGTTTGGGCCTGCTTTTCTTCAGCAGGGACAGGGAAGATGGCTAAAATTGATGGAAAGATGGATGGAGCCAAATACAGGACCATTCTGCAAGAATTGAGACTGGGACGGAGATTTGTCTTCCAACAAGACAATAATCCAAAACATAAAGCAAAATCTACAATGGAATGGTTCACAAATAAAAATATACAGGTGTTAGAATGGCCAAGTCAAAGTCCAGACCTGAATCCAATCGAGAATCTGTGGAAAGAACTGAAAACTGCTGTTCACAAATGCTCTCCAGCCAACCTCACTGAGCTCGAGCTGTTTTGCAAGGGGGAATGGGCAAAAATGTCAGTCTCTCGATGTGCAAAACTGATAAAGACATACTCCAAGCGACTTACAGCTGTAATCGCAGCAAAAGGTGGCGCTACAAAGTATTAACTTTATTAAGAAATAAATATTTATGAATAATTTTGCACACCTAATTTTTCAGTTCTTTATTTGTTAAAAAAGTTTGAAATATCCAATAAATTTCGTTCCACTTCATGATTGTGTCCAACTTGTTGTTGATTCTTCACAAAAAATTACAGTTTCATATCTTTATGTTTGAAGCCTGAAATGTGGCAAAAGGTCGAAAAGTTCAAGGCGGCCAAATTCTTTCGCAAGGCACTATATATATATATCAGCCGCGGTCGGTGGATCTTAATTGGGGAGGACGGGCTCGTATTACGCTCAGAACCGGAGTGAATGGAATGTGTGCAAATCAAAAAAACAATTGGTTTTGTTCGTTGCGCACCATTCCATTCACTCCGGTTCCGATCGTAATACAAGCCCATCCTCCCCAATTAAGATCCACCGACCGCGGCTGATATATATATATATATGTATGTATGTATATGTGTGTGTGTGTGTGTGTGTATTATACAGTACATAACAGTGTAGAGTGCTGTGACAATATCCAGAATGAGTATCTAATGCAGTACGTTTAAGTGTATTAGACCAGGGCTGTATGATGAAATGGGTAATGCTCAGACTGCTGTTGAAACAACATGGACAAAAAGGTCCAGTCCATACACACACAAATACACACATACCTGCATGCAAACACTGTCCAATCTCCTAGAACAACACTGGTTGACAGACAGCTCTGGGCACAGCACCAGAACCCATTCACACAGTCACAACAAAGCTGTGATTCAGCCAGTCCATTAAACTGCCATGAATGAGGGTCTTTATTCCCGTCTCCGTTTAACCTCACCAAGCACTTGCTATCACTTCCAGACTTACAGTATGTTCACCTACAATTGTCTAGGTCCCAAATCGTACTACTGGTATATAATTTACATTACTGTATTACTGTACTTTTGTGCCCTGGAAAAAAGTTGTGCCATGAAGGTCAGGGAATAACATTTACAATAGCACTGAATCCTAAGCCTATTTTGAGTGGTGCTGTGTTTATTTCATCTTTGTTTGTTAAATGGTTCCCCATCTGTTTTCTTTCTTTTTCTTCACAACCTTTTCTTGTTCCTGTCTGGGGCACTCTCCCTTTTTCCTGTCTACTTTTCATCTTGCTTGCTCGTAATCCTCACTTTTGTTTGAGTTAAAGCCCCTGACTTTGGATTTGACTGTTTGTTCTCTTTTCTTTTTGACTTCCTTCCCCCTGCTTTCTCTTACCTAATCCCTCTGTAGTTTTCTACTTCCTACCCTTGCCCTCACCCTCCCAGCCCAACCCTACCCCCTGACAACCCATGGTCCAGTGTTATGTAACTGTCTACGTCTCTGCCTTTATAATGGAGAATGTTTTGACGCTGTGCGGTGCGCCAGTCTTGACCCCCACACTTAGGTTTCTTTCTCTTCAAGGAAAATCCTGGCACGTCATCACTCCGTGGTCTTCAATTGGTCTTCTGTCTGCTGCAATGTTCCTTGGCAAGTTCTGACCTTTTGTCTGTTGTCATACACATCAAACGATGGGTCGACTGTTTATTGTCAACAATAAGGTTTTGTGCAGGCCTCAAGCAACATTCAGCAAAAATAGAATTATAGAGTGTACATTTACTTTTGTAGGGCAAAATAAGTCTCTATATGTCACATATTATAATGTGTTTAAAGGTACAATATTTCGTTTTTGGCCACTAGGGTCTCTCAATCAAAACAATAACACTTTTATGCCAGCAACGCAAACTCTAATTTTTGTTTTTCAAAACAATAGCGCTCATTTTAATTCATTGCAATAATCATTGTTAATTCATTATAAAGCTAGTAAATTGTAACCAAATGCAATTCTATTGTGTGTAAAGAAACAATAAGAGCATGTGATAGCAAAAAATAATAATTTTACATGTCTTTAATAACTTTTTATTAAAAACAGAAACAAATATTTTGTACACACAATTTGATTAAATATATTTTCAGTGTCTCGTGAAAATACAATTCCATTTGAAAAACATTCACAAGAGTCTTTTTCTCCAATAATAGACTAAAGTTAGCAACACATGAACATGGACACACTACCTATCTATGCAATGAATTTATCACAGAAATGGAATGATTAGAAATGCCATTCCAATTCAAATCAATGTAGCAGAATTTTTTGGTGTACCATTCCAGTGCAAATCTCTAATGGCCTACTAAACAGATTTGCGGCAAGTCGCAGACTCACTAGATAGTTTTACAGCAGGAACAGAGTAGTCAGCTGCGCAAACATATCTCTGTGGCCTGACAATAGGTGGTGGTGTATGCACCTTTCAGATGGTTGTGATCCGCCATTAAATCAAAAAACAATATCACCCGTGGCCTGCCTTTTGTGGAGGAGGAATTGGAGAGTGCTGGATTTAATTGCGTAATAATTCTATTGGAAAGTCATCAAAATATATTTAATATATGCTAATATTACAAACTACAGTTAGATTAAATCTATACCTTGTCTTGAGAGCTAGACAATACCTATATAATCTCACCTGATAGCTAGCTAAATATCACTTTGAGTTAGCTAATGGGGAAAAATTGTGAATAAGACACACTTTACAGCCCAACTGGCGTGTTGTCACCATGACAACTAACAACAATCACCATTTTTGTTGTGTACTAATTGAATGACCAAGCAAAATAGTATAATGAGGTTGCCCTGAAATTAGAGCAACCAGAGGTGTCAAAGGATATATTACGCCATCGACGGGTGACAAAATGAAACGTTCCGTGTCTTTGAACTACATTACAGATTTCTCTGGGTTTAAAATTTGGTGGAAACATTTGGGATAAATGGGATTGGGAATAAACATTTGGGATTGGTTGCTGTGTTTGAGATTTACCTACTGGGCAAATTCTACTTACCGTAGACTGTGACTTCTTAGAGTGAAGGCATTAAAGGGAATGTTTCTACATTCTGAAAAATCAATCATGGTCAACACTGCATGCAGCTCCAGTGATAGCTGCCTTCAAAATGCAATGCTAGTAACCAGCCATGAGATTTAATTCCACCCTAAGTGAGACGAGAAGTGAAGTATTTCATAACTTAATTGCGATGGGGTCAAGTTTCCTAAGAGCGTTTTGCTAATATGGAAACTTCAACACAGTGCTTCATCCAATATCTGTAATGCATATCTGACTTAATATCACACCGTCATATAGTTCGATAATGATAATTATGATAACAATGACGACGGAATTCACATGGGTATGTTTTCATTTTGCACTCAATCATACATTTAATAGAACATTTTTGTGTGATTCACTCCTTACCATATTAATGGATACATGAAGCACTCAAGATATGTATATCATTTCAAAAATGTCTCCAAATGGTGTTAAAGGACAGTTGGAAGATTTTGGTATTAGCAGTTTTCTTTATGCAATTAGGTGATGACGTAACTTTGGGCTTACGTGAAGACTAGCCTCAGCCTGGTACTAGAACTATGGCGACTGACTGGGATGAGGAAGAGGTGGCAAGAACCACTAATAACAAGTATGAAGGCCCGCAGCCGCATAATTTCTAACCTGTCTGACGTGAGAGTGAGAATGAGGAATTGCTGTGAACTTATGGCCGTCAAAGCCAATTAAATGCATGGTCCGAGTAGAGTGGTTGGAGCGATGGTGAAGTGTACTGACGAGTTGCTACCATTTAGCAATGCAGCAATGAGCGCTGGAGCTAGTCTACAAACACTAGTGCATACAATAACAACACATATTTTATTTACTCTCAGTGAATAGCACCGAATGAAAGTCAAAGTTTTCTTTATATCTAGTGACAGTGATCATGTCGGTAGTTCAGATAAGTACTGGTGAACTTATCTAGATCTCGAAATAGAAGGCATCATGCTAGCTATGGGCTAATTTATCTAGATCTTGAAATAGAAGGCATCATGCTAGCTATGGGCTAAATTATCTAGATCTAGAAATAGAAGGCATCATGCTAGCTATGAGCTAACTCATCTAGATCTAGAAATAAAAGGCGTCATGCTAGCTATGGGCTAATTTATCTAGATCTAGAAATAGAAGGCATCATGCTAGCTATGGGCTAACTTGCCAGTCCCACCTGTGAAATCTCCCCCCCCAAGATAATCCCTAATTAAACCTTTACCCCAACGTTGTAAACACATTTCCTACTAGACATCCCATGTTTTGATGGTAGCCTACTTGCTCAAATAACAACATATTTCCCTAGTGTTAATGTCTAAGCGTTTACCTCTTCCTCTGGTAAAAATGTGTCGCTGTGTTTGGCAGGTGCTTTTGTGGTTGGTGCAGTCCTATTGAAACTGCGGTGGAGAGCTTGTGCTGTAGGGAAGTGAGTGTGTTTTGGTTGCTGGTCGAGGAGCTCACCCAACGACCAGCAGATGTGATGTGCCTCACTCATTCTAAGCCTATGACAATTCCCTGATATCCGCACTGTAGGATTTTGCCTTTTCACTAAAGTGCTGTAGTATGTAATCAAAAAGTATCACTATGCCCCCCTGGGGAGCTGAACAAAATAAAAAACATGGTGGACAATTCCTCTTGCTTCAAATCTAAAAACCAACTTCCAAATAAGACCATCTAAAAAATAAAAATAATTTTAACATTCACTTACCACAAAAAGATTGTCACTGATGTAGATGCTAACCAGCCACAGGTTTTACGTAATCTAATCTTTTTTGTAATAACGTTTTTTTTTCGAGACGAAGCGATAGCTAGCTAGTGGCTGTCCTATGTCAATACACTGGTGGTGGCTGGCTCGTTAGCCTAATTATCTTACCTACCACTCACATTACACACCCTGGGTTTTCCACGCATCAAGCGTTGGGTTGTTTATTCCTTTTTTTAATATTTTTATATTTCAAGAAATAGCCTACAGTTTTGACATCTTTATTATTAGCGGGTCTCTGAAAGAGGAAATACGGTAGCCTACAATTAAGATGAAATACTTTATGTGCAAACTGTGGTTTTTTTATAAGACTTACAAGTTGCCTGCTATTATTGTTCTGCCTATCATTTTATTTATGTTTTCAGTAAATTGTTGAGGCATATTGCCTACAATTGTTTCCCTACGCATTGTTAGTAGAATGATCTCTCTCCTGCTGTCGTTGAAATTGCCCAAATCATCCTCTGACCGGTTGTAGAAATATATTAATGACCAGGCCTGTCACCAGGCATTCAAAACACTCGGGGTTCAGATGATCCAGGGCTGGGGGGATTGCATGTTTAATTACATTAGATATATTTTATGTGGGCTATTCAATTATTTGTAATAACAGTGTGAATTAAATTAAGTGCATGTTTCTGATGATAAATGCTATTATGTTCAATTGCAGAAAACAATCAATTTTATCTCTATATCATATGTTTTATTTTTTAAACACGACTGAAATGACAGTGCACAGTTTATAAATAGGGATAAACACCGACATTCTGTACAAAGCTTATAATGGACGACTCAATGAGTTTGTTTTTCCAAATCCAATACGTAGTTGAAAAAAGTTGTTAAAGATTTAATTGCTTGCACTGAATGGGAGCCATGTTATTTCCAATGTAGTTACTGCCGTATACCTGTACGTTAATACAAACAACACCAAGCTGAGTAAAACATACAGCTGCATTGACTGAAATACCAGTAGGACAATTATACTTAGCGATACTATTTCCTGCTCCCGCGAGCTGGCATTCCGTAAATGTTCCGTCCAACCCGAGTTGCGACTACCCTGAGTTAGCATTTCATACTGGTAGTGAGTAGCGTCACTTGTGCTAAAATAGGTTTGGAACAAAAACCTACGTAGCAGCTCGCAGGAGCATAAGTACCATAATCCGAAAATAGCATAAATATAGTTGAATCTATTAAAGTGATAGAAATGTACATTACGCTTAACTTGAATGCACATTATATGAAAGGCACCTATAGGAGATTATCCACACAAAATATTCCCCCGGCCTTTATTTAAGACCGGCCTTTATTTGTCCGTGTTGACCACGCCCCCGGCCACTATCAGAGGCCCGGCGTTTAATTGACTACCGGTTTTTATTTGAGGAATTACGGTATGCAAACAACAACATAAGCAAACATTATATTTACTAGTAGAAACAGTTTTTCGCATTTACCTATATTGACATGCTTAATTAGTTCCTTTAGGCTTTTCCATGATTACGGCGATGGTTGCTGATTGTACCCAAACTATGCCAATCTATTCAGGGGGCACTGGAAGATATTTATATTTATGATGTTTAAAAAAAATTCATATCACCATCATGTCGTTCTAAGATCTAAAGATGATATTCTATGGAATGGCAGGAGACAGGCCAGTACATCAGGAGACGTGGAGGAGGCAGTAGGAGGGCAACAACTCAGCAACAGGACCGCTACCTCTGCCTTTGTGCAAGAAGGAGCAGGAGGAGCACTGCCAGAGCCCTGCAAAATGATCTCCAGCAGGCCACAAATGTCCATGTGTCCACTCAAAATTAGGGCCCGACATCCACAGGTGGAGGTTGTGCTTACAGCCCAACACCGTGCATGACATTTGGCATTTGCCAAATTCACCACTGGCGCCCTGTGCTCTTCACAGATGAAAGCAGGTTCACACTGAGCACATGTGACAGACGTGACAGAGTCTGGAGACGCCGTGGAGAACATTCTGCTGCCTGCAACATCCTCCAGCATGACCAGTTTGGCGGTGGGTCAGTAATGGTGTGGGGTGGCATTTCTTTGGGGGGCCGCACAGCCCTCCATGTGCTCGCCAGAGGTAGCCTGACTGCCATTAGGTACCAAGATGAGATACTTAGACCCCTTGTGAGACCATATGCTGGTGCGGTTGGCCCTGGGTTCCTCCTAATGCAAGCCAATGCCAGACCTCATGTGGCTGGAGTGTGTCAGCAGTTCCTGCAAGAGGAAGGCATTGATGCTATGAACTGGCCCGCCCGTTCCCCAGACCTTAATCCAATTGAGCACATCTGGGACATCATGTCTCGCATTCATCCACCAACACCACGTTGCACTACAGACTGTCCAGGAGTTGGCGGATGCTTTAGTCCAGGTCTGGGAGGACATCCCTCAGGAGACCATCCGCCACCTCATTAGGAGCATGCCCAGGCGTTGTAGGGAGGTCATACGAGCACGTGGAGGCCACACACACTACTGAGCCTCATTTTAACTTGTTTTAAGGACATTACATCAAAGTTGGATGAGCCTGTAGTGTGGATTTCCACTGATTTTGAGTGTGACTCCATATCCAGACCTCCATGGGTTGATAAATTTGATTTCCATTGATCATTTGTGTGATTTTGTTGTCAGCACATTCAATTACGTAAAGATGAATGTATTTTATATGATTAGTTCATTCATTCAGATCTAGGATGTGTTAGTGTTCCCTTTATTTTTTTGAGAAGTGTAGTTCCTACTTTTCCGTATTATATTCTGTTTTGTGATACCCAACAACAAATACAAATAAGGAGTGAATCTGTCTTATGAGCAGTCAGTATCATTTTAAACTATAAACAAATGCAAGTGAGTGTTGTAATGCCATAAATCTATTCAAGCACTCGAATGGTTCAATTATGCACAGTAAAATGTACATTACAATCTATCGTTCAGTTATTATTTACTATGATAAACTGCTATGGATAAAAGTATGATGACATTAGAACAAAAATATATCCTAATTACTCAATGAATAATGACGGATGTTTGTCGAATGGTTGCATTATTTTCGAATGCTTATTTTTAATCTACAATGCTGATCGAGGATAATCACTAGATTATCCTTCAGATTTTATACTGTAAATTGTTATTTATAATTACAACTTTTCATCCAGCATCTAAACATAATTTCCTGCACTGTGAGTACACCCCTGTTTATTTATTAAATTAGAATGCACGTAAAATCTTTAAAACACAGATTTTTGGAGTCTGCATTTTCGGACGCAGATTTATGAAAGCTAACGCGACCTCTGTTACCATATATGATGGCATACATTTCTGTAAAAATAAAGGCTTTTTTATCGATTTGTTTAACCAAATAATTGAATACGAACACATTTTGATTGACAACATGGGAAATAATTATGGGGGTGTTGAAGGGGTACATTAGTAAATTGGAATGGGTTTTAGGTGGTCATCATGGTGAGAAGGACATATTGGAACCTGGTTTACCCCTTTACTCCTACAGTAACTGCCATAATATTTTCAGTGACCACAGAGTCAGGACATTCAACACAGGGCATTGTCTCCTTCACTGCCACGGTGCATTGTGATCTCCTTAGCATGGAAGAAAGCATGTCCCATTTTTGCCCTCTTTCAATTTTGCATTTGTTATAACATCCAGGGACTGACCCAGATTCAGTGTCAGAGGCAAGTCAGCAATGTGTTGCAGTATTTTTGTCAAGCAGCTAATACCAGGCATGGTTTGGCAGATAATCTCTTCACCCACTTTTATATAGGTTCATACTAACACTGTACCTTATTTACACTGTCACAGCAGTGGAAGATAGTTTCAGTCAGCTTAGCATTAACATCTAATGCACCATACAGAGAATGACTGTATATCTAAGCATGAGTTCCTGGGTCTAGTAGGTATTCAATGCTTAAGGTGGCCATATTGATAGGCATAGTAAATGCTAGCACTGTAACATTGGCATAGGTGGAAGTTAGTGTCCCTTCTCTACAGCCAATAGCTTTGGAGTCGGCAGCGCCTCGAATCCAACTATTTCCTTGCCTTCATCCTCTTGGATCACAGATCTGTTTTGTCAAAGCCACGTTCAAAAGACTAGCAAGGAAAGCATCTGCGCCAGGAAGCCTTCAGCCTCTCATGACCCTCCCAAGTGTTTATGTAACAGGGCTGCTGCCCACTGCCCTTTCACACGCAGTAGGTTCTGCAGGACAAATTGCACCCTATCTCTTATACAGTGCACTAGAGCCAAATGGGATCAAGTCCAAAGTAGTCCACTGAAGAACCTAGAGAATAGGGGCCAATTTTGGATTTTGGATGCCACAATATTTCATATTTTTCACAGAACTCTGGATCAGTGTCCATATCTCTGTATGTGTGTAGCCAGCATTTTTGGTTTAGTTGGAACACGATCCACCGTAGTGAGTGCTTTGATCTCTACAAAGAAACTAAATCACAGCCAAAAGCACATGAGAGATTCACACTCGAGAGAGAAAGAAATTTGAAGAGAGAGGTTATGCAGAAAGAATTGTAGCAGAATTTCCTTTACTTTATCAGGTAAACAGTTGAAGTTGGCATTAAGATAAGAGCGGGTCAAGGGCAATGGTGTGTGAGTCCCAAAAAAAAGGTTGTTATCTAGCTACCTGTGATTGGTCTTTAAATATATGAAGGGGTAAATTGCCAGGTTTGTTGATGGCTGCTCCCTGACAATACACATCATCTATATGGAGTTTATTTACAAAATTGGGGGATTATTATAACACAATTGTTTGTGTTAGTCTTTACAAACTAATTGAATATCCAAAGACTGCAGAAACAATTTAGAAACGTATTTGATGGATGAATGACCAGTTTCTTTACTTTGGCATGTGGTGCATTTTGGCTGGTAGTTCTCTGACCCCCAGTTCTGCTGTATTCCATCATGTGGGACACACCCACACTATCATAAATAAATAGAGCAATGTTCCCTTTAGAAATAACATACACAATCACATGCACACACATTCATTTGTTCTTTACATTAAAGTGGTGTCGATTGAAATCGACCAGTTTAGTGATGTTATGTCTTTCAATCTATCTATGTATATCTATCGACCATCTATCTAGCTATATCTGAAAGATACATACAACCAATACAGGCAGACACAGACACATGGCTGCCAAAATGAACCGATGAGGCTTAAACTTTAACACAGTTCCTTGGATACTCTAAATACCTTGCCATAATAAAGTTTCAAGTGACGTAAAATAAATGTTTATTACCAATAAATCTGTGCAGATTATATTCACAGCCATCTGATTGTTGTCTGCTAAAAGAACATTGGCAGCTTTTGTAATTACTCTGCATTGACCAATAAAAGTAAAAAAAAAATCTAAAAATCAATTAACTGTTTTGTTAAGATGTTTCTTAAAGGAGACCCTGTACCCCTAGAATTTTTGGTTAACAGAAATATTTACATGTCCCCTTTAAGCCTTGTCACCTCTGCAACCCCTCAGCATATGCAAGATGGTCCAAAAAGGGATCACATGCTTCCTTTAAACGTGTGTCACCATCAGGTTCTTATCACACGAGACGGGTCTGTCTGCGGACTGCAATAGTGGGGCGTAACTTGAAGGGGGCGTAACGTGAAGTTGGGCGTAACTTGAAGTTGTCCTAAGCCTTACCCAAACTAACCGAAATTCAACATGCAAGCTGATAAGTATGTGGGGGGGTACACATTTGTCAACCATATAACCGTGACTAACTTCACAGACCCCTGACCTGCACACAAAGTGTCAGTTGAAAGCCATGTAATGAGGTAATTGTGTCTGACTATTTACACATCTTTCACGGTCAACGCTGTACAAATTTGTCGTTCCTCTAGCTGAGTCCCAGGGCAAATCCGAAATGCCATGGCCACGATGCTAACCATGCCCACCACGACGCACTTGTGATGCAAGGGCACAAACTAGATATTTTTTCATATTTTTAAAAATAAAATCAGATTGCACAATTATTCCCTACAATATTCAATGCTTGCTTTCTCATTTCATCAAATGAAATATTGTGAACTTTTTAGAATAAATAAACCATAAATTTCAAATAGATTTTGCTTGCCCCTGGGTGCCGCTGTTCATATTAAGGGAAGATATCTTAGTGAAGGAGGAGAGAGGTTGCAGCTTTACCTTTTGACAACAGGAAATTACCAGTAGAAATATTCCTTTTAGAAAGTGTTTTATATGCACCCAAATAAGTCCTGGAAAATTTTATATAACACTATCACTATTACTAAAAATATATAATGGCATTTACTAATATTACAATGACAACATTCTACATATGACCACTTTAGGTAAATTGTTATTTCTACAGATATTTTATTAACCCCCTGCATGATAATACAGGTAACATTGATCATATGTCTTAGGGTGGTATAATGTATACCTAGTTATACAATACACACATCATATAGTTGCTCAGGTGAAAGGGAACTGTCAACACTGGTATTATGTTTGTCTTTAGGACCTAGCAACGAAAACAAGACATTGTATTACACAGGTCCTGTATCTGTATAATATGACACTTCCTTTAATCCAATTTTTTTACTCATATCTCTAGGTAGCTGTCATAAATGCTTCCAGTTATAAATGCTTAACAGTTATATGGTGGTCAAAATAAACATTGATTGCATTTGAATGGAAAATGTAAAAAAGTGATTGCGGCCAAATGATAATCTGTTGCAAGACACATTTACCCGACAAACTGGCTTTTTATGTGCCATTTGGAATTGGTGAAAGAGTACCAGGAGTGGTGTATTTATGCCATAAAGCTTAGGACGGGGTGTGGTGTATGGCAAAAACACAACAACTAAAGGATGTTCTCACTAAGGGATGTTCTTACTTAGTCAGGGTTTATAATTAAATTTTAATAATTCTCCTGAAACCCGCCCAAACTAATTAGGAGCAATGCAATTTTACAAGCTGTCTTCCATAACACCAACAAATAAGTCTTTATTTAGGTTGAGTTGTATAATGTGTTTTCATATTTTCATATTATTTTAATTGCTGTTCCAATATATATTTTGGCTAACAACCAACTACTTTTTTTGTGGGCCATCATTATTATTATTATTACTATTACTATTATTAATATCATTATTGTTACACAGAAGGCTTCAAAGGTTTAGCCTTAGGAGCTAACGACCTTAGCTCAATAACCTAGCATGCTGTTTGTAAATAATTGGTCTATTCTTGGAAATGTTCTGGTAGTACGGCAAGTCAATGCATATGAAAGTTCACATTTGAATGGCCAAATCTGTAAGTCTGTCTACGTAATGCGACAACATTTTCATAACGCACTGTATGGTTACCCACGTATTGCTATGAGAACAGGTGGTTCTCCAAGCTCTCCTGGGGAACCCCAACTGTTCCATGTATTAGCTGTATCCCAGAGCTAGCACACCTGAATCAATGTGTGTGAACTAATGACAACGTTGCCTTCTTGATTTACATGATTAACCAAAACATTCTGTGATGGTTGGGCATAGTGAGGAGAGGTTTGAGTCAAGGGTGTGTAACAACAGGGGGAATAGCCCCCCCAATATTTGAGGCAGGTAATGTAGGCCCACCCAATAATAAGAACAATTTGTGTAAAATATATAATGTGTCCCCCACATATTATATTTACTTCTACGCCCTTTGATATATGTTTTTATATATATTTATGATGGCAGAGTATTTATTGATATTTATTGATTGTTGATGGCAGAGTTTATTTTTGTCAGACAATGCTGCAAGGCATATGTACTGTTCCACTGGAAATTAATGTAGGCTACAGTGGTTGTATAATTTCACAACAACATTCTTAGGTGTGTTTGACCGGTAAAGCTTTGCAATTTCCTATTCTACTTCCCTTGCACTGTAGGGGGAAGACTTTGGCTGGTTAATATCACTGCTGTTATCACAATGTAACAAGGAGAACTGATTATTCGACTTTGCATAGTCACAGTAATAATCATACTGTCATGTTGGGCAGCTATTCTGAAAGTAGAGATGAATCATGTACTGTATTAACAATTTAACCTAAGAAAGACAGGAAAACCCCAGAAGAATGTTATTACACCATGAAGGCATGTTTATTTTCACCTTCTAAAAAATACCTTAATATATTAAGTTCAAATAAACCTCCTAATAATTATGTAACATTATGTTGACAAATGTTTAGGTTTGACCACCTAAAGTGACTCTGAACCATAAATACACAGTGTGAATATTTATGTGAATTCTTTAGAGACAGATTTAGCAACATTCATTCAGGACTACATTGGCCTGAGGGTACAACTGGTGGTTTTCTGTCATGTAGCAGCAAATAAAGTACCTGTGGAAGAACAGCAGGATGGACAGCGTGGTCTGGTCGATGTTGCTGTTGCAGATGCCCTCATTGAGCAGGTAGCAGGGATCCCTGACCACAGACTCCAGGGAGTCCTGTCGCATCATATTGCTCAGCTTGTCGGCGTTCAGGTTCTGGTTCGGCAGCGCCAGCTGATCCCGGAACTGGCGGAAGTGGTGTACCGAAGTGGGGCTGGGGCTCCCTATCAGGGGGTTGCCATGGTGTCCTCGGCGACTCTGAGGCGAACCACCACCCTCAGACAAGTCGTGGCAGTTGGCCAGGTCCAGGCAGCAGGAGCAGCAGTCCAAGCCGATGGGAGACCGGCACTCCTCCGCCTCTGACATGACTGCAGGAGAAACGACGGTGAGACTCAGAGAACTGGAGCTGGACAGGTGCAGACAAAGCTCAGACGCAACAGAGGGAATGAGAGAGGGAGAGAGAGGGGGAAGAGAAAGCCTTTGGCGCTGGTGCGCTCCTCTTCCTGTCTGGGCCTTTGGGTGTTGTGTGTAAGCTGTCAGAGACAAGGTGTGTTCCTCAGCATTTGGAGAGCGTAAGAGTGTCTAACTCCTGGTGCTGTCGGTCGGAGTGCGGGCTTGTCAAGCGTCCCTGGGAGCAGGGTGCTTGTTGCGTTTTTCCCAGAGTCTTCCTTCAACCACGTTGATGAGGCTTCGTATGGCTGGATGAGGACACACTCGCAAGCGTCTGTGGTTTGCGCAGGAGAGAGAAAAAGAGACAGAGAGAGAGAGAGAGAGTGCTGTGCTGCGTCTGCTCTGCGCGACACACAACCTGAATCAGCGTTTAAAAGCAAAACCGAAGACTGCTTATCACTTTCTGCCCTGTACTTGCTCCCTCCCCTCTGTCCGCACGCTTCAAGAGAGGGAGGGAGGGAAACCCTTGTGATTGGCAAATGACTCCCTTCTCCCTCGCTGATCTCTTTCTACTGTCTTGTGCCTGACAATTTAAAGGGGGGCGTAGGCACAGCTTCGGAAGCACAGTGCTTGGCAGTGCTCACTGTTCTGTGGGGTGGATCAGGGGGATGTGGGGCGTGGGGGCTTGGCGCTACTCTTGCCTGCTAAAATAAAGGAAGGGGTTGGCTCCAACTGCTTCCTCTCCCATCATGCTGTGCACACATGATACGGTTGTAGCGTGTGCTCTACATTCTACACACCGCTGCACCTGAGGCTGTTCAAGGCTGTGTTGTTAACATTGGGGATCATTTTCCACACCTTGTTGAGGAGTAGCTTATGCCTTGTTTGATTAGAGGGACAACAATAAAAGGACTACTGACTGTAGGGTTTCTCAGGCCAATTATTACTCATTATTTATATATTTTCTAAGGCAAAAATTGTTACACTCAGTGAACACAACCTTATTTTTTGTGTTATAGTTTGTCACCATAAATAAATAAACAGTTTTTCAAGTATGCTCACCAAAAATCTGTCCATTTGTTTGTGGATGATATCACTTTAAATCTAAACATTTACATTAGGTTTGCTTTAAAACGTTAATTTATTTGATGCATGTAAGCATGTTTTAGCTGGAATGAGAGCTTCTAAACAAGTGCTCATTCTGCAAACCTTTTTTTTACTTTTCTCCAAAAACCTAGAGAGGTAGTGTTCACATGGGTCATTGTCTGTCTCAGCATTTGTTTTGCCCCGGAGGTGCACACACATTAGTCTTGCCAATAAACAAACAACTCCATAATTATTTGTCTATCCCAAATAACAAGACCTGTGGCAAAATAAAATCTGCCTTTCACTTCATGTCCTCAAAAATAAATAGAAAAATAATTATTATAATAATCCATATATTCTAACAGTATGTTTATGGCAATTTCCTAATATTTCAGAAAATGCATGGATAAAGAAAAGTTGTGTGTTCAACTTCGTATGTCCATCCATTTGTAGTCTGTTCAAGTCGAGATAACCAACATCAATACCTGCAGTCTTATCAGTTAGTGCACTGTTTATTGTTGATGCCTGTATCTGGCATCCAAACACTTGTTGTGTAAGAAAGAACACACTAACAGTGCAATTGTGTTCTTTTCTCGAGCACATGTTTCAACAGCAAGCAAAAAGAATGTCATAACATCAGCACAACATGAACTTAACTGAATCTGTCACACTGAAAAGATTTAGGTGGGTTTTGTAAGGGAAGTTATAACCCTTGATTGAATTACATTTAGGAAAATCCGCTCACAGTTTTTAAGATATGTGAAGTTATATACAGTATTCTGAGTAAAATTAAATTATATGCTGAGATTGATTAGACTCTGACCCACAGTATCATTTATATGTAGAATAATGATAAATTAAACAAAGAAGACATTTTGTCACTTGTGAAATGTCACATTGTGTTTTGCTCACTGGGATCATTTTAGCATTGAAAATCACTGCCTATTGCTTGACTGACTGTGTGATGGCATCCTCTGGCATTATGGAGCACATGGTTACCTCCCACAATGCATGCTTTTCTCTACATAGTTTAATAGGTTATATGTTTGCATCCTTGTCAAATGTAGTGTTCTATAGGGGAAAAGGATCCCAATTGGGACATCCCAATTTGGTTTATAATTCAGGTAAAGCAGAAGTAGTGAAATTAAAGAGACACTGCCCTCTACTGGTGCAAAGTATTAAAACATGTCATAGATGTTGGTGAAGTGACTGTTAGTATTCAAAAGTAATACAATGAGTAATTCAACTTTCTGGTTCAGCAATTCAATCAAAATTATTAGGCATTAGGAAAGTCATTCAATCATTAAAGTACTTCATGAAAATGAACCAGATTTGAAAACCTGACAGGAAACATTTGAAGTTGGGGAGTGAGACGAGGGAACATTATGGACACAACCTCAACTGAGTATTGGTGTAGAATTATGCAATATGTGTGTGTGTATGTGTGTGTGTATGTGTGTGAGTGCACACAACAGCATGTATTGCTGGCTCAAACTAGGAGGAAATTAAATGTTCAGTGTAGGGTAAGGTAAGTGTTGGAATTTGGGTTCTTTAGGTTTAGGCATTTCAGGCTGAGTTCAGGGTTGGTGTCTTGTTGAAATATCCAGCCCTGGCGTAACTTCAACTTTGTGACTGATTCATCTACATTTTTCTCAAGTATCTGCTGATATTGAGTGGAATCCATGCGACCATCAACTTTAACAAGCTTCCCAGTACCGGCACTGGCCACACAGCCCCACAGCATGATGGAACCTTCACCAAATTATACCGTGGGTAGTAAGTGTTTGTCTTGAAATGCTGTGTTCTTTTGCCGTCATGCATAACGACCCTTTTTATGACCAAATAACTCCATATTTGTTTCATCAGTCTACAGCACCTTTTTCCAAATTGAAGCTGGCTTGTACAAATGTGCGTTTGCATTAGGGCTGCAGCTATCGATTATTTTAGTAATCAAGTATTCTACCAATTATTCCATCGATTAATCGAGTAACTGGATATGAAATACTTTTGTTTTATTGAACAGCAATAATATACAATAATTTGGTAATTTTCTGAAAAACCAACATTTTTATTGCCTATACATTGCTTACAATATCATCTCTCAAAAAACTAACATATTAAGTGCAAATAAGTGCCATATTACATGTTACATTACTAGTTTTTAAAGAACATATTCTGGAAAACCAGAGTTCTCGCGAGAGCACAATTTGAATTTGCTCAGCATGTTACTCTGGTACCGAGTAATGCTGCTCATTAACTATGCCCTTGTTGCCGAGCTGCACCAATCACATTGGTGTATCTGATATAGGCGGGCCAGAGGTGTGTTAAACAGATGACGACAGCGCTGCGAGTGCGACCTCAAGTCATTAGTAAATGTTGTAAGATCACTATGAATGTACACCAGTTGTTTGAAACGGCTTTGGTCGCTAAAATGAACGAGTTAGACTTGGCTTTTTGTCTAAAAGAGGAACAGAAGACGGCGCTCGAATTGTTCCTTTTTAAGAAGGACGTTTTTGCTGTTTCGCCGACCTGATACAGCAAAAGTTTAATCTACCAGTCTGCTCCGCCATAGGGGCTTAGCGGATTTTCTTTATGTAATTATTTTATCCTAAACCCAGAGCAGGCAATTTCCCAATCAGCCTTCTCTACATCAATGCATGGCAGCCTGGAATTGAGCCACAAGGTTAAGTGGAATAGAAGGTCAGTCTTAGGACAAGATTACCGTTCTTGCCTACTGTACAGCTTGGGCCAGCGCTTCCATTACATGTAAGATCATGCCTATTCTCAAGGACATCTTCAACAGATGAAATTTGCGGGCAGTCGTAAATAATCTCCCCCTGGCATTCGTCACAGTGCCACTAGTGTAAAAGTGCAAAAGGCAGAGCTTGAATTTCCAGGTATGTCCCTCTTTGGCTAATGTAGTTTAAAGATGGAGGCATAACATGTTTGCTGTAATTCGAGCGGAACCATTGTAGGTATTCTGAATGGAAGATTCTACTCTTACAAAAATACTTTGATTAGTTGGTGGAAATAATAACACATGAATGAGCACATATTTTTTAATGGACAAAGGGGTTTTTGCTAAGAATGAACTCAAAGAAATACATAGTGTAGCTATAAGCAACTGAGTGAGCAGGGCGACAGTCCAAGACAGGTTATAGGAACTTCCCGATCCGCAGACTAAGAGCCGGAAACATTGCAGTCTCGCAGACCATGGGACTCACTGGAGAACTCATGAGTTCTTGCGTGAGTCAGTCAATCATGCTTTACAGCCAGCTACGTTGTCTGAAATAACATAAAATGTTCTTCACGTAGCCTAGCTAGGCCTACTATAGGTTAGGTGTATAAATGTAGTATATTAAAATGCAATTAGGTTGCACAGACAGTCCGAAACATTGCAAGCTCAGCTCGCCTCGCAGACCATGGGACACATGAGTTGTTGAGGACTCGTGAATTCTTGGGTGAGTCAGTCAATCGCACGAATCAGCCATCTACGTTATCATGAGTGGATCTGTAGCAGATGAGTCTCCTCGAGTCAGGGTAAAACAAATCCACAACAAAAGCAGTACTATAATGTTAATAGTTATTTAGTTTTTTTCTTAGAATTTATTATTTGCACATTTTGCATGTTTGTTCCATGTGATTGTTGTTTTTGTATTTTATATATTTTATTGTTATTGTATTATTGTTCTAGTAATTTGCACATTTTGCTATTTTTTTCATCTTTGATATGACATTGCCTATGCATGGCTAAATGTTGTTTCTTTTTTCATGTGTGCCTTTTTAAAATAAATGCTTGTTACTACATTCTGAAATAGTGAGTCTGCATTGTGTGAATCCCCAGAACTTCCTACTATGTTAGTGGTTAAAGAGAATTGGCTAGGACTGAGTTTCCTTGGAGATTTAGCAATACTGACTCAAGTGACTCACACAACCCGGATCAGTTTTCATGTTTATGACACTTAATTCCAATTTGCATAATAATTTGGAATGCTGTGTACTCTGTAAATGCAGTCAGTTACATGATCTGATCACAACGTTTAGATAGCCTATTACTGTACTCAACAGACAACACTTTTTTAGATATTATTGTATTGAAAGAGACATCACATTTTGAAGAGAAGCTCAGCAAAAATCTGTTGTAAATATATTACCTGGTTTCTAAGTAAATAAACAAATATGTGTGTTCTCCGTGGTACACCACCTCATTTTGATGTTTTCTGCAGATCTCTCTGGAGGCCACATAGCCTAATGGAGTAGTCACTTGGAAAGCTTATATTTTGTTGAAATGAACAAAAAACAAAGTTAACCTATATAATGTGCCATACATGTAAAACATATTTACAATAGCTAACGATTAATGTCCAGTACAATACACTTTGCATCGAAAAATAGATAAGTACATTACAGTATGTTTTTCTAAAGCAGAGGGCTTAGCAGCAAGAGGTTCCAGGATCGAATTACGGCAAAACATATGGTTTGTTGATATAAACAAAGTTCACCTATATAATATCAGACTTTTTAAAAATATTTATTGTTAGGTTAACAATTAATCTCCAGCAGTACAATACACTTTGCATTCATCCTTTTTTAGCCATTTCAATTGGAACATTTATGTCATTACAGAAAAATATTTTATGTGTCCGAATTTCTTATATTTATGCTAGGTTAACAATTAAAGTCCATTAAAAAACAGGTTTAGATATATCTGTAATTTGATTGGTTAAAATTGCATTCCAAGTCAAGTCAAGTCAAGTTTATTTATATAGCGCATTTCCTATGACAAACATAGACTCAATGTGCTTCAATAATAACAAGCAAGAAAAGCATACAATAAAAACATACAACATAATAAATTATTATGTGTACACATATATTTACACATACATATATATACATATACACACACACACATACACAACAGCACCCAGTCCCCTATCTCAAATACTCTGCTCTAGCCTAGCTGAAAGCTTGTGAAAAAAGATGTGTTTTTAATTTGGTTTTAAAAGAAGAGACCGTTGTGGCAAACCTGAGTTCACCTGGCAAAGCATTCCAGAGTGTAGGACCATAGTGACTGAAAGCACTGTAATCTGATCTAGAGTTGATTCTAGGCACTGTGAGAAGACCTTTACTAGATGATCTAAGGGATCCAACCGGTGTGTATTCTGTTAGCATGTCAATAACATAGGAGGGAGCAAAGCCATTCACAGCCTTAAAAACAAGTATTTTAAAATTGATTCTCTGTTTTACTGGAAGCCAGTGAAGTGAAATTAAAACAGGAGTGATGTGCTCAAACCTTTTGGTTTTAGTTAAGACTCTGGCTGCAACATTCTGAATAAGCTGGAGTTTATTTAACACCTGATTTGTCAGTCCAGCAAAATTGCATTGCAGTAATCAAGTCTACTGGAAACAAAAGCATGAACCAGCTTTTCAGAGTCTGATTGTGACATGAAGCATCTAATTTTAAATATATTTCTAAGATGATAAAAGGCAGTCTTGGAGATACTGGATATGTGCTTCTGGAAATGAATATCAGCATCTAAAATCACACCCAAGTTTTTTGGCATGTTCACTTGTTTAACCGACAAGGGAGATAATAAGGATTGCATCTTTTGACGCACAGCATTGGGACCTACTAAAAGAATCTCTGTTTTGTCTTCATTAAGTTGTAAAAAGTTTTCAGCCATCCAATACTTGATATCACCAATACACCTGATAAGGTCATCCACTGGGTTAAGGCAGTCGGCAGATACTGATATGTATAACTGTGTGTCATCGGCATACGTGTGGTAAGAAATGTTGTATTGCTGAATGATGGTTCCAAGTGGAAGCATATACAAGTTTAACAGCAGTGGACCAAGAATTGACCCTTGTGGGACTCCATGAGGAATGTCAAATACATCAGATTCATGTTTACCGATATTTACAGAAAATGTTCTCCCAGTTAGATAGGATGAAATCCACTTCAGAGCTGTGCCTTTTAGGCCTAAACAGTGTTCAAGACGTTGAAGAAGAATTTTATGGTCGACAGTATCGAAGGCTGCGCTGAGGTCAAGAAGCACTAGAATAGAGAATTTATGGTTATCCAAATTAATTTTAAGGTCATTAACAACTCTGACCAGGGCAGTCTCAGTGCTGTGGTTTACTCTAAAACCAGACTGGTAGACATCAAACAAATTGTTATATGACAAATACATATGCAATTGTTGGTAGGCGATCTTTTCAAGAACTTTCCACAGAAAAGGAAGGTTTGAAATTGGTCTATAGTTGTTTTAAACAAATTGATCGAGATTATACTTTTTCAGCAGTGGGGTAACAACCGCATGTTTGAGACATGTGGGGAAGATTCCAGAGAGCAGGGAGGCATTAACAATCTCAAGGACGTCATCAACCAAACAGCTGAAAACATTTTTGAACTGCCAACTTAGTAGGCATCAGGTCAAGAGCACATGTTGCAGAACTCAGCTGCTGCACCACTTCTTGAAGTTTACTATGTTCAATAAGGGTGAAGTTGAAAAGAGTGCTAACAACATGGCACCGAGTGGAAGAGGAGGAGAGGTCACAACCACCAGCAGAGGAAGACACAATATTATTCCTAATATTAGACATTTTCAATTTGATGAAAGATGCAAATTCAGTACATGTTTCAGAGGTCTGAAATTCAGCAGGTATTGGTCTGTGAGGATTGACCAGCCTATCAATAGTGCTAAGTAGAAATGTTGAATTATTTACATTTTCATTAATCAATTGAGAAAAGTACTGCTGTCTGGATGTTTTCATTTCTTTGTTATATTTTTAGAGCAGGTTCTTATAGATTTTATAATCTCCCTGCAATTTAGTATTGCACCACCTACGCTCAAATTTGCGACAGGATCTTTTTAGTGCCCTCACACCAGGGGCGTCGGACTGGGGGTAAAACCAATACTGATTACCAGGGCCCAAAGGGGAGAGAGGGCCCTTAAAGTCTGGAATATATTGGGGTTGAGGAACATAGGGGGCCATCAGGACTGCCTATGCATAGGGCCCAGGATCTTGTGCTACACCGCTGCCTCACACCGTCCACTTTTCGCCAAGGTGTTTTGGTTTTACCAGAAATAAACTTGGTTTTTATAGGTGCAATGTCATCCATAATATGTGTCACAGAAAAATTAAAATGGTTGACCAGATTGTCACACAGAGATGGAGAAGACAAATTAAAATCAGAGAACAGACTAAAATCTGAAAAACCAGAATGTGAACACCTAGCAGAGCTAGTATATCTTTCAATAAACCTGTTAAATGTGTCTGCACAGATAAAGCGCCTTCTGACCGATTTTGAACCAGGTACACTGTTGATCATCATGGCAACATTGAAAAAAATACAAAAGTGATCAGAAATGCCAACATCTAGGGTGCACCTTGGGGTAATATCAAGGCCTTTAGAAATAACCAGGTCAAAAGTGTGTCCCTGAGTGTGAGTAGGACCGACAATGTGTTGTATGAACTCAAAGGTTCCTAGCAGGTCAGTAAACTGGTTTGCAAAGCGGTCAGAGGTGTTATCAATATGAATATTAAAATCACCAGAGATAAGAAATGAGTCATACTCAACAGTAATTTTTGATAAAAGCTCACCAGATTCTAATATAAAGCCCTTTTTTGCCTTGGAGGGCGGTAAACTGTGAGCACTAGCCAGGGATGAACAGATCTCATTACTAGAGCTAAATACTCAAAAGTAGATTATAAACCAAAGGAGATGTTTTTACATAATAAAATGTTTGAAAAAATAGCTGCAACACCCCCGCCCTTCTTGTTGGGCCTGGAACAATGTGAGAATGAGAAATTAGATGGTGAAGTTTCAATCAGTTCTTTGTTACCAGTTTCATCAAGTCTCAGTAAGAAGAATACAATCAAGTTTATGAGATTGTATAATATCATTGACAATTAAAGTTTTGCTATTGAGGGATTTGACATTGAGGAGTGCCATATTTAAGGTGCCACTAGCATAATCAGCTAAGGCAGAATCAGGCCTAGAATGGCTAGAGTTTCCACTAACTGTATTTCAGAGTTAGAACACACAGTGGCAGGACACACACTGTTTGAGTTGGATGTAACAGTGGAAGACACAAAATTCTGGATAGAGTCCTTCCGTGGTGCATATCACAATATATTAAATGCTATAAACTGGATGAAATTAGTAGTCAACTGCTTGGTTCCCTTTCTGTTAGGGTACACACCATCTGATCTTTACAGGCTTCTATTAGTCCAAAAATAATCAAAATTTGAGATGAAGTCATATCCTGCAGCAGAACAAAAGTTTTTTATCCAGTTGTGGAGACTGCAAAGTCTACTAAAACGTTCAGAGCTTTTAGAAAGTGTTGGAATGGGGCCAGACATCAAACAACGTCTTCCCAGGCTCTCAATTGTGTAACACAGGGACTCAAGTTCAGCTTGTAGTTTTATGGAATTTCTAGCCATAATGTCATTCGTCCCTACGTGTGTTACAATTATTTTAACAGTGGGATGCATGATAATGAGTGTTGGTATTAATTCAATTAGGTCGACCACCTTGCCACCGAAATGCAGTAGGTGATAGCACCAGGAAGAATCAAATGCCTAACAACAAAATCACCTATTATCAAAATGGCAAGTTTTAGTGAAAGCTGATGAACAGCGCTAATCAAACTAGTTGGATTAGCAGCAACATCAACCACGCTAGGTAAATTCTGCGGTGCAGCCCCCAAGATGGAAGGACCAAGGCCAGACGGAGAGTAAACACCATTCAGAGCGACTGGAGCTTTGGTTGTAGAAATTGGTGCTCTATTGCAGTCCTCCGGTGAACGGATGCACACTCGTGGGCGCTTGTCCGATGGAAATGCGGCTTTTGAGCTGAAATTGCTGCACGGAGATCTGCGTCTTTTGGAAGTAATGCCAGATATAATTTTGTAATTTCCGTCAGCATAACCTCCATGCAGCAGTGGTGATGGGGACGTTGGTAGATCAGCCAGAGGTGCAAAAATGTTTGATAGCTCCAAGTCAGTGGCATCATCACAGAGAGGAAGGGAGTATCGATTGCCCTTAACCACTGAGGCCCAGGTAGAACAGCCTGGAGATAGGTCGTATCTATCAGGGTTTTGTGCCTTCGCTGGTATACTGATGGACGCGGGACATTCCAGTAAAGCTAGCCGGGAGCAGAGGTCAGTCTGTCGCTGTAGAAGGACCGAGATGAGCTGCTCGATGGAAGCCAACTCACCTCTGATCTCGGTGACAGACGGGGAAGCAACCATGCTAACCGCGGTGAGTGGCTTTTAGTATTCACATTAAAAACAAGTAAAAAGTAAAAAACGACACAAAATAAAACTTTATAAAAACAGTAATGCTAAAAACTTAATAAAACTCAATAAAACTACTCAATAAATAAGCTACCAGAGCTTCAGGAAAAAACAGCTAGTTAAAAGCCTATCACAATTCCATTATATCTGCACGTTGAATTTAGCCTTATCACTAAGTGCTTAGTATGTAATGAAAAAGTATTACTATGCCCCCCTGAGGAGCTGATCAATATAAAAAACATTGGGCACAATTTACTCTCGCTTCACATTTTAACACCAGTCTTCCCAATAAGATTATCACCTAAATAAAAATGATTTTAACATTTGAGCATTATTGTAGATGTACACATGCTAACCAGCCGTAGAATTGATTAATCTCATTTGTTTTGCAATAAATTGCTTTTTTGTGACGAAGTGAATGGTAGCTATTGTTATAGACACTGCTAGCGCTTTTAGCATACACAAGGAATTCAAATTGATAGCCAGCATGGCAACAGAACCAATGTCTGGGTAGAGTCTATAGCGACGAAAGCATGAAACGTATAAATCTGAAGTCGCACTTAAGTCGCATTATCACTGACTGACACTCAACCTTTTGCAACTTCGGACTTCACTCGGACACTAGAAGTAAAGACTCATGGACAATACGAGTCATGAGAAAATACATAGGCCTTCAGCAATCCTCGAAAATTCCTATAGCTTTCTGTCAGCATTTTGCTCTTCGCATTTGCTCTACAGCTGACTGACAGAAAAAAAATTAGCAAGTGAGAGGAGAATAGGACAAAAGCATGGCAGCTCAACACGTTCCTTTTGTCATTTCGTTTGGTTTTACTGATATTCAAAGCACAGGAACGAACAAGCACAGTGCAATATGCAAAACGTGCCACACGTAAATAAAAGATGCAGGATCAACAACATCAAACTTCATCAGGCATCTTAAAACACACCCGGAGAGGTCAGTTTTCGCTGCAGTTTTCTGTGGTGTAGTAAAATGTTGGCCAAGTACGTATGGTGGCTACAGTAGCTAAAGTAAATGTGTGCAAGGGAAGGATTTTGAATGTCAAAATTGAAGGCGCAGGCCAAGAAGCAGACTATGAGAGGCCGTATAGGCCATAATTCATACTTGGTCTCACATACAACACCATAGCCTCACATATATACCATTATACTCTCACATATATACCATTATACTCTCACATATATACCATCATACTCTCACATAGATACCATCATACTCTCACATAGATACCATCATACTCTCACATAGATACCATCATACTCTCACATAGATACCATCATACTCCCACATAGATACCATCATACTCTCACATAGATACCATCATACTCTCACATAGATACCATCATACTCTCACATAGATACCATCATACTCTCACATAGA